>JAOANR010000003.1:20831939-20935136 GCA_030278955.1 Hygrophila difformis
AGATGTCAATCACCCTGGATGATGTTTACTGCTTGATAGGACTAGTAGTTGCGACGATGGGGGTTTCGTGTCGCACTGCGTGAGAGGTCCGAAAGGATATCTGCGATGGATGTTGCTGATGGGTTTTTTTTTGGATTCCACTACAGGTTTTTTGCAGTGGAAGAGATGGGTGGCCCGTATGGGGTGTTTGTAAGTGAGCATGAACTGGCTACTGCAATACTTTAAGAACAATCAAACGTCCCAGGATCTCCTGATGTGGTATTGGGTTGTGCCGAGCATACATCATGTATACTTTTTGCACTGTATTATTCCCACTGACAGAGTGGGAATACAATGCAACTTTATTGGATGGATTACTTGTGCGATATGGCGCGATTCAGAAGGCATGTGTGGGGTACAACTGTACTAGCATATCTTTACAATCATTTGGGTTCAGTATGTCTGGCAGCCATTAAATTAGTTGGTTCAGTGGATTCATGATGCACCCTGAGAAACACATTTAAATAAGCTTAAATTATGATAAAAAGAACCTAAATTGCATGTATGAGATCCTATTTTATTGCTTTTTAGTGTACATTTCATGTGTTTTGTAAATATTAATAAGACTGCTTAATTTGAGCTTATTTGAGCTCAATTTACCTTGTTTTATGCTTTTTAATAAGACTTTGGCAATTCTAAGACATTGCAATGATGTTTCAGGCATTAAAAATGAAGAAAGAAGATGTTCGGAGGTCAAAGGATGCAAAATTCGGAATTTTCAACACTGGAAGGCTCAGAATGCGCCACATCAGGCATGGCGGGCGCATAAAAATGCTCTCCAGCGCCATTTTATGCGCCACTTCTCAACACTTGGAGAAATTTCGGATGGAAAAGCTTCAGGATGCGCCATTCCTCCTTGGTGGCGCCTAAAAACCACCTTTATGCGCCACTTTTTGCGCCACTTTCAGAAATTTGAGGAAATTGTCAGAATGCGCCATTGCTTCTTGGCGGCGCATAAAATGCCCCTCCAGCGCCACTTTTTGCGCCGTTTTGGGAAAATTCGGAAAATCAGCGTAATGCGCCAGTTCTACTTGGTGGCGCCTAAAACCCTCTCCGAGCGCCATTTTTATGCGCCGGACGTCGCGGGTTGAGCAGTTTCTTAACCTCCCGAACACGGTTTAAGGCCCGTTTTTCTTCATTTCATCAGACGAGACTTAACCATTCATCGAGGAGAAACACTCTGAAACATTCTGCTAATGGGAGAAGAAGGCCAGAAACACAAAATCATGCCGGAGGAATGCATCAAGGACGCTGTTCTGGGCGTGTTCTTCCTATTCTAAGGTGTTGCCTTTCTTTTTCTTGCATTGTAATGAATTGAAATTGCCTCTAAAAATAATCTGCTATCATGTTCTTAATTTTGTAGACGGATTTCTGTATTGTTCGTGTTAGAAGTGTTCTAGAACGGGAGTTCAGAATCACTTTGAAGTACGAATTTATGCTTTTATGGAAGCAATAATATGGTCGATGTTTAATTCTGTAATCTGATTAATTTTGCTTTGATTGTTAGAATGTGGATTAGAATCATGTATTGGCTACCAGAATTTGATCGATTATGAAGATTAGATGAAAATTTGGAATCTGCTATTTTATCTGTTTAATCTCAATTGATCGATTAATCTGCCATTATATTAAAATCTGTCTAAATTGGTTTAAGCGCCATTTTTGCCTGATCTTAGAAGTGAAAATTTCATGTTTAGGTGTAATCTGATTTTTAATCGATTAAGATAGATAAATCTGCTATTCTGCTAAAATCTGTATTAGGATTATATGTTAGAAATTCTTGAATTAATCGATCTTTCCGTGTTTTATCAGATCTATGATTTAGAATATTTAATCTGCTAAAAGCCTGACTGATCGATCAAACATAAATTTGCTATTTTTAGTAATCTGGCATTAATTCTAATCTGTCTGCATTTTAATATTATTATTTAAATCCAGTTTACCATGTTTTATTATTATTTAACCATAATTATTAGATTATTTACACTGTTTAGCATAATTTGAATGTTAGAATCTAATTCAATAAATTCTGCTTTGCTAATTGGGAGATAAAAAGTAGAATTAATATTTTAGTACCGGAATTGGGAATAAATTACATTAAAAATGGATTCTTAGCATTGTGCACAATGATTTGGGAAATGAAAAGTGCCTATTAATTGCTATAGGAAAATTTGTATGCTTGGAAAAGACTCAAATTTAGGCCTAGAATAATGATTTGCTAAATGTTAGATAATCTAATCAGCTTCCATGAAGTCCGTTTAAGCATAATTTGGAATTTTAGTAGATTATTTATATTTTTAATCTTTATAAAAATATTTAAACTTAAGAAATGATTTTTAGAACATTGGGAAATGTCAAATTATTACACAATTTCTATTTATAATAAAGATGGCAATTTTTAAAATATTACAAGCAACTCCCATTAGTATTTTTATCAATTAAAACTTTATTTGCTTTATTTTAATTTAATGTCACTATTTTAATTTAATCACCATTAGAATTAAACAAATCCTTTTTCAAAATATAAATATATTAAATAAACTTAAGAACAATTAAAATATCTCCGGAATGAAATAATATTCTGAAATTCCCTTGGGTTTCGACCCGGTATTCACCGTTTTTATTACTTGATGACAACCAGTACCGCTTGTGGTAAAATATGAGGGGTGAAAATCACGCATCAAGTTTTTGGCGCCGTTGCCGGGGAATTTGTTGTGAATTTTTAATTGTTTTTAGTTTATTAATTTAAATCTATTAAGTTAAATATTAATTTAACTGTTACTTATTGTATTTTATTTTATTTAACATTTGCAGTGCGAAGCAAGCAAGCAGAAATAGCTTATGATCCTGAAATTGAGCGTAACTCTTAGAGCTATTAGATTAGGAAAACGTAGGAGACCAGCTCAGTTGGAAATTTTAATTAATTCATCCTCTGATGAAGAAAACTATTCTCCAACGACTGGAGTTTCAACAAATCTTACTAATCAATTAGTTGCTCAGTTCAATAGGTTAAACATGGCAGCGAATGATAATGATAATCAGGGTAATAATGGAGGTAACGGTGGTGATTTGGAGCATGATGATCAAGCTGAAATGACCATTGAAGAACACTTACAAGGAACTAGTGGAAATCTGCTTAATAGAACTCCTAGGCCTGATGTAGATGCTTTAAGCTTTACCCTTCAGCCTGCACTAATTACTATGGTTCAAGCTAATCAATATAATGGATCACCTACGAATGATGCTGTAGAACACATAAGGAACTTTCTAGACTATTGTGATACAGTGAAAATAAATGGTGTTACTAGTGATGAAATTAAGTTGAGATTGTTCTCGTTTTCACTTAGAGATAAGGCTAAAACTTGGTACAACTCACTTCAATTAAGGGATGTCACTACTTGGGATAAAATGTTAGAAGCTTTCTTAGAACAGTTCTTCCCCACCATCTAAGGTTATTGAATTACAAGAAAAAATCAAAGAATTTGTGCAAGATGAGGGTGAAACTTTGCTTGAAGCATGGGATAGATATAATACTTTATTAGGCACGATGCCCGAAATCATGGCTTTGAAGATTGGCAGCAGATGCACTTCTTCTACAATGGGTTGATTGATCATTGGAGGAACTTGTTGGATGCAGCGGCTGGAGATTCTTTTCTATCTATAGGACCTTCTAGAGCTAAAGAAATAATTGAGAAAAAGATTTTCTAATATGAAAAAATTTCCTGGTAAGAAAAATGCTAGAAATAAAACAAAAGGGGGAATCTATGAGGTAGAAAAGGCAGTTGCTATAGATTCTAAGTTAGATGCTTTGATGAGGGAAGTTTCTACGCTTAAGAAAGGTCAAGCTAAAGTTGTGAGATGCGGCATTTGTCATGGACCTCACGAGTCATCAGCTTGTCACTTGCTTGATCAAGGACTTCAAGAGACTATGCAGTGTGAGAGCACTGAGGAGCAAGTGGAAGATGTGAACTACATGGGAAATAGGTAGCAGAATTACAACCAAAACCGACCTCAAAACCAAAATTTCTACCCTAATCAAAACTCTCAATTCCAACAAAACACTTATCCACAAAACAACCGTCAATCTTATCCACAAAACCAAAATCAAAATTACCCAAATCAAAATCAAAACTTTCAAAACCAAAATCAAAATCAGAATCAAAACTTTAATCAAAACAGAAATCAAAATCAGTCCTTCTACCCTAACCAACAACCTAGGAACTTTCAACCTCAACAACAGCTGCAACAAAATCAAGTAAGTGATGAAGTTAATTTAAAAGAGTTAATGAGCACAATCGTGTCTCAACAACAAACAATTCAGCAAATGCAAGCCTCAATGAGAAATCTAGAAGTACAAGTTGGTCAAATTGCTAGGGACACTTCAAATAGACAGCAAGGAAACACTACCAAGCATGCCTGATCCTAATCCAAAAGAGCAATGTAAAGCAATCACTTTAAGGAATAAAAAGGAATTACCTAATCCTTACCCTACCTTAGATGATCCAGAGGTTTCAGCTGATACTGTAGACGATCAAGGTGAGGATGCAGAGAAAGAAAGTCAGCAGAAGGATTCTGAGGAGCCTAAGGAGAGTGAGAGCGTTAGTGTTGATAGGAGTAAGGATAAGGGAAAGTCTATTGTTCCAGTTAAGTCATATCAGCCACCTATCCCTTACCCACAGCGTCTTAAAAAGGCTAAGGAAGATAAAGATTATGCTAAATTCTTAGAAGTCTTTAAGAATTTAAGAATTGATATTCCTTTCTCTGATGCTATAGCACAAATGCCCGTCTATGCTAAGTTTTTAAAAGAAATTCTATCAAAAAAGAGGAGTGTTGATGATGAAGAGAAAGTGACACTGACAGGGGAATGCAGTGCAATCTTACAAAGAAGGCAACCTGTTAAACAAAAAGATCCTGGGAGCTACACTATTCCGTGCATTATAGGCACTAAAGAGTTCAACAAAGCCTTGTGTGATCTCGGGTCTAGTATTAATCTGATGCCTCTACATGTCTTTAGAGAACTAGGAGTAGGAGTTGTGAAGCCTACTAGGATGCAGCTACAGCTTGCTGATAGATCCATTAGGACTCCTTTAGGCATTGTAGAAGATGTTCCTGTTCAAGTAGAGAGCTTCATTTTCCCTGTTGATTTTGTTGTTCTTGATATGGAAAAGGACATTGATATCCCTCTGATTTTAGGTAGACCATTTCTTCAAACTGGTAGGGCTATGGTAGACATGGATGATGGTAAAATTACACTTAAAGTAGGTAATGAACAAGTGTCGTTTGACATTTCTAAGACAACTAAAACACAACACGCTAGTTCTGACACCTACCCGTGTAATAGAGTCACAGCCATCTATCAGGAGGATGAGGTGATTGAGAGAGAGTTCTTTGCTAGACACGATCCCTATAGGAAATTTGAGCAGTTAGTGGAGAGTTGTGAAGACTTAGCTGAAAGTAAGTGTGAGGGAGGATTACCTGTGCAAGTAACATGTGCAATTGAAGAATCCAAATTAGTTCCGTCTGTTGAAAAGCCACCTACGTTGACATTGAAGGAGCTGCCATCACACTTGAGGTATGTTTTTCTTGGTGAGAATGACACTTTACCTGTTATTGCAAGTAATAAATTAAATGATGATCAATTGAATGCATTAACCCAAGTGTTGAGTAAGCATGTTAGAGCAATAGGTTGGACAATAGCTGATATCAAGGGACTGAGTCCAGCATTGTGCACACATCGGATTTACATGGAGGAGGACGACAAGCCAGTTAGACAACCCCAAAGGAGATTGAATCCACATCTACAAGAAGCTGTAAGAGCAGAGGTGATTAAACTACTCGATGCAGGTATTATCTATCCTATTTCTGATAGTCAATGGGTTAGTCTAGTACAAGTAGTGCCTAAAAAGGGAGGTATGACTGTTATTAGAAATGAAAATGGTGAATTAGTACCTACTAGACCTACTACTGGATGGCGTGTTTGCATTGATTATAGGAGATTGAATGATAAAACTAGGAAAGATCATTTTCCGTTGCCTTTTATTGATCAAATGCTAGAGCGTTTAGCTGGTCATGAATTTTATTGCTTTTTAGATGGCTATTCTGGTTATAATCAAGTTCCAATTGCACCTGAGGATCAAGATAAAACGACTTTTACATGTCCTTACGGTACATTTGCATATAGGAGAATGCCATTTGGTCTGTGTAATGCTCCAGCTACATTTCAGAGATGCATGATGTCTATATTTTCTGATTTAATTGAGACATGCATTGAGGTATTTATGGATGATTTTTCTGTATTCGGGTCTGATTTTGAAAATGTTTAATTAATCTGGAAAAAGTTCTGATTAGATGTGAAGAATCAAATTTAGTTCTTAATTGGGAAAAATGTCATTTTATGGTTAATGAAGGAATTGTCTTAGGACATAGAATTTCTAAAAATGGCATTGAAGTTGATAGGGCTAAAGTAGAAGTAATTGCTAAAATTCCGACCTCCTACTAATTTAAAAACTTTGAGAAGTTTTCTGGGACATGCTGGATTTTATAGGAGATTTATAAAGGATTTTTCAAAAATTGGATTGCCCTGTTTAAATTGTTGTGCAAAGATGTGGAGTTTAACTTTTCTGATGAATGTGTTGAGGCGTTCAATAGGATCAAGGAAGCACTGATAACTGCACCAATTATTCAGCCACCGGACTGGAGCCTGCCATTTGAGATCATGAGCGACGCTAGTGACTCTGCTGTTGGTGCAGTACTGGGTCAACGAAAGGATAAGAGACTTCATGTTATTTATTATGCTAGTCAGGCTTTAAATTCTGCACAAAGAAATTATGCTACCACTGAAAAAGAATTATTGTCTGTTGTGTATGCATGTGAGAAGTTTAGGCCTTATCTGATTGGTTCTAAAACTGTAGTTTACACTGATCATGCTGCAATTAAATATTTGTTTACAAAGAAAGATGCTAAGCCTCGGTTGATTCGATGGGTATTATTGTTACAGGAATTTGACTTAGAAATTAAAGATAGAAAAGGTGAAGAAAATCCTGTAGCTGATCACTTGTCGAGATTAGAGCATGAAAAAGGGAAGAAAAATTAATAAATGATGCATTTCTGATGAAAATTTGTATTTAATTAATAATACTTCCTCTGATCCTTGGTTTGCTGATTTTGTAAATTATTTAGCATGTGGTGTAATTCCTGATCATTTAAAATGGCATAGTCAAAAGCAAAAATTTAAAAACTGATGCTAAGTATTTTATTTGGGATGAGCCTTATTTGTTTAGACTGTGTGCAGACCAGATTATAAGGAGATGCATCCCGGATGAGGACTTTGAGAAAGTTTTAAAAGCATGCCATGAAGGACTTGGAGGAGGACATGTTGGACCGAATAGGACAGCTCACAAGGTACTTGAAGGTGGTTTATTTTGGCCTAATATTTATAGGGATGCTAGATCATTTGTGCAAAAATGTGACATATGTCAAAGGGCCGGTAATATCACTAAAAGAGATGAAATGCCTTTAAAAGGAATTATGCCTGTTGAGTTGTTTGATTTGTGGGGGATTGACTTCATGGGTCCATTTCCACCATCTAATGGGAAATTATATGTTTTAGTTGCTGTAGAATATGTGTCAAAATGGGTAGAAGCTGAAGCTTGTGTGTTGAATGATGCTAAACAAGTAATTAAATTTTTGAAAAAGCAAATTTTTACCCGTTTTGGTGTGCCTAAAGCAATCATTAGTGATGGTGGATCTCATTTTGTCAATAGGGCTGTTAATCAACTGTTATCTAGATTTCATGTTCATCATAGGATAACAACACCCTATCATCCTCAAGCCAATGGACAAGTAGAAGTCACTAATCGCGAGATCAAAAAGGTTTTGGAAGCTACTGTAGGAAAATCTAGAAAAGAATGGGCTTTTAAGTTAGATGAAGCATTATGGGCTTATAGAACAGCTTTTAAAACACCCATAGGGATGACCCCGTTTAAATTGGTTTATGGTAAAGCTTGTCACTTGCCTTTTGAACTTGAGTTTAAGTCGCTTTGGGCTATGAAGAAATTAAATTTCGAATTTAAGGAAGCTCAAGAGAAAAGAAAGGTAGATCTTAATGAGTTAGAAGAAATGAGACGTCATGCTTATGATAATGCTCTAATTTATAAAGAAAGAACAAAGCTTTATCATGATAAAATGCTTAGGCCTAAGGTGTTTGAAGCGGGTCAATTAGTGCTTTTATATAATTCTAGATTTAAAGTGTTTCCTGGGAAATTGAAAACGAAGTGGTCAGGACCTTTTAGGATTGCGAAGGTGTTGGATAATGGTGCAGTAGTTTTAAAAGCTGATGATGAAAGGGAATTCACTGTAAATGGTCAAAGACTTAAACATTATTTTGGAGATGAAGTTAAATTCATCGAACAAATTAATGTTAAGCCTTTGGTTGTTTAAATCTGCTTATTGAAGTAAAAGCATTGCATGTTTAATTACGTTGAGTTTTGATTTATTAAAATTTATAAAAACCAATAAAAATTATAAAATGGCAGAAAAAGACAAAAATATTTTGCATTTTATTGCTTATGTGCTTTTAGTTGTTTTTACTGCTTTTATTAATGTAAGTCGTGTTTTCATTTTAATTATGCTGTTTAATTGTTATGCTATGTATTGTATGTGTTCAATAAATTGAGTAGGACATTGCTTTGAATTGGAATAAGTAGCAAAATATTGAGAAATGATAGACTTGTGTGTGCTTGGAGTATTGATCTTGAATTGTGCATTTTTGACTCGGTGATGAGTTGAGGAGGAGGATATATATGGACTAGTTGATTTAATTGAGGAGAATTATGATCCGGGAGGATTTAGGGAGGTTACATTTGCTAAATCTGACTTGCTAACCTTAGGGAGTGTATTGACTATCATTTTGGTGAAGTTTGAGCTGAAATTCGAGTGCCACATACTCAGTTTAGGCGCCACACCTTCTTGGTGGCGCCCAAAACCAAGCTCAGGCGCCATTTTATGCACCAATTTCGACCTTGGAAAAGTTTTAAGTCAGTTTTTGCGCCACATATGCTTTGTGGCGCATAAAACTACTCTCTAGCGCCAAAAATTGCGCCACATTTAAACTTGGAAAAAATTGAAGTCAGGTTATGCGCCACTTCTTCTTGGTGGCGCATAAAATCACTCCCGAGCGCCGTTGGACGCGCCATGTTTGGACTTGGGATTTTTCAGAAAAAACCCAGGCGCCACTTGTACTGAGTGGCGCCTAAAACACC
Source organism: Hygrophila difformis (assembly GCA_030278955.1). Classification (NCBI taxonomy): domain Eukaryota; kingdom Viridiplantae; phylum Streptophyta; class Magnoliopsida; order Lamiales; family Acanthaceae; genus Hygrophila; species Hygrophila difformis. The sequence goes on from JAOANR010000003.1 coordinate 20,841,239, forward strand.
ATCGAAGCGCCATTTCTGGCGCCGACCCGCAGGTTGAAGGGTCCTGACCCGGTCCAATCGGGAATTAAACCCCAAAAATCTATTTTTCTCCTCATTCTTGCAAATCGACCGAGACTACTCCTTCCTCCTTCTTCTCTTCCACCGAGCGCCATTCTCCCTTCCAAGCGACACCATCCGCGCCATTTTGGTAAGAATTCTTCCAATTCTTGTTTCTTCCTATTAATTCTTACCTACATTGTCAATTCTCATTCCAAAATCCCCAATTTTTTCTTGTTCAATCAAATTAGGGTTCAAGAACCCTAGTTTTCCAATTTTGGAGATTCCTCTTCAAAGTGTTCAAATCCTTCAATCTAGGTAAGAATGGCTATCCTAATTCAATTGTTATCATAATTTAGTGCTTTGGAATGCATTAATTTTGGTATTGGTATTGTTACTTGAATTTTGGGTTTTTGTAGAATGTGGGATAAAATTTGATTTTGATTATATAAATTCTTGTCTAGTTTGAACAAAATGTTGTAGAACATGGTTGGAATGCATAATGTGAAATTTTTGGATTAATCTTAAAAAGTTGGAATTTTTGAGAATTATTAAATCTGAAAATTATTTTTAAATTGATTAAAATGGCATTTTTGGTTAATTAAAGGGATGAAACATTACTAGAATATGTCATTTTAGTTATATTAAAAATGTAAAGTTATTTTCTTGTCAAAAATTCCATGTTTTTCATAATGTGAGTTAATTAAACCATGTTTTGATAAAAACTCTCTTATTTGTAATTTATTTAATTTAAATAGTTTAATTTGTCCTATAAATAAATTGGAATGGATTTAAATATTAATTTAAAACCATTTAGGATAAACTAGTTTATTAAGTTAGGTTATTTTATTTATTAAATCTGGAAATTTAATAAAATGAGAGTTTTTATTAAAAAAGTGGTTCTAAATGTGAGTTCTAAACTTTGGGATAAAATGGATTATTTCTCTAAACAAAGTTTAGGATTTATGAACCTTAAAATGCAACATTTTGGTCATTGAGTCATATAAATCTCACATTCTAGGTTGATGTATATGTTTGCTTTATACTTAACACTTAAGTTAAACCTATGGTTTAAACTTAAGTGTGAGGATGGGAGGCAATGCATATATATGATACTAATCCATCATTTTTGTACAATCAGGTGCCAATATAATGTATAATCCTCCAAATCTCCCTAAGAAATCGGGTTATAGGTATATACCGATGCCCGAGGGGAGATTGGGGATTTATGATCCACAGTCACCAGATAGCGTTCCTACTCCTATTCCTGATGAGCATGTTTTTGAAAATCGCAGACTCCGCACTAAAAATTCGACACAGATGGATCAGCCCCAAGGATCAGGAGGTGCCTCTAAGTCCAAGGGACTTCTCTCCTATTTTAGGAGGAGTAAGTCCAAGAGCGGTGCATCCTCTAGACACACTACAGTGCCCGCTGATGACCATCAGGAGGTCAATCAGCCTGATCAGCCTGACCAGCCCGATCAGCCTCAGCCTGAGGCATCAGATCATTCACAGGCCCCCACTAGAGCCTCTCGGGGGAAGGCACCCGCTACTACTTCTACTTCCTCTCGACCTAGGAGGGGGAGATCTGCGGCATTAGTTATACAGGAGCCTGTCCCTGAGGCTCTAGGAGGAGAGGAAGATGAGGAGGAGGTTGATCAGGAGGAGCAGGAGGATAGGGGAGGACCGAAAAAGCAGGATCCGAGAACCTATGTCCCCGAGTTGCGTTATGTCAGTCCGGGCATATTTGATGCCACTGTGTTTAGGAGTGCCAGAGCCTATGAATTATACAAGAGGTTCCACAAGAAGAGAATCATTGCCGATAGAGGATTTTCGGACAGAGATCTGCAGCACCCCCTACTCCGTGATGCTATCAGATCTAGAGGTTGGGAGAGATTTGTTAGACATCCAGCCGGGACATATTCATGGGAGTTGACTAGACTGTTTCTAGCCAACGCTGAGGAGGAGGATTCGTGGATTTTCGGGGTTAGAGTACCCATCACTCCTCAGCACATCAACCAGTTTTTCGGAGTAGTGGATGTGCCTTATGGCAGGGATTTTTGGGAGCCAGTTATGAGGGCTGATGATAGGGAGGAGATCAAGAAGCTGGTCTTGATGTCTATGTTTGAGGGTCAGGAGGATGTCCTCACTTATGATGACGATGACATGAGTAGGTTACATGGGCCTGATATGGATGCACCCATGTATCAGCTGCTCATGTTCTACAGATCTAGACTGAGTCCTTCGACTCACACCTCTGGACCTACTGCTGTGGATATGTACGTCCCATACTGTATCAAGGTGGGGAGCCCGGTTAACATGGGAGAGCTTATTGCATTGGAGTTGAGACAGACACCAGGGGTGTCTAAGAGATCTGCTCTCATGTTTCCCAGCTTGATATGGCAGCTGTGTGCACAGGCAGGGGTGGATATGGGGCAGTTTGACAGAGACTGGAGGATGAGGCCCCCTATTCCCTTTGGGAAGAGAAACTTCAAGCTGCCTGGGATTAGATGCAAGCCCATGATACTACCGAGGGAGTTACCCAGGCAGTCACCGCCACCTGCACCTTCACATGCTAGCCAGGAGCATTCTGAGGCTCCTTCACAGTCCACCCGTGGTACACGAGGTGGTAGAGGTCGAGGTAGAGGACGTGGCAGAGCTCAGCCACAGCAGTCGCAGCAGTCACATCAGCAGTATCCGGGAGAGCCGGATTGGGCCAGGGCATTGAGGATTGATCAGCAGACGATGATGACCAACCAACAAAACTGGATGAACACCATGGATGAACGAATGAGGTTGGTAGCTCAGAGACAAAACTTCTTGAGCGATCAGATTGAAAAGAATGCCCGAGCCCAAGCATATCATGCAGCCAGACTTGAGTATTTTATGTCCCAGAGCTTAGGACAGCGGTATGTCGCTCCTCAGACACCTTCTGAGGACGATGATGATGAGGACTACGTGGGGTCTGGAGATGGTAGCGATGGTAGCGATGAGGATGCTGAGGATGCTGATGCTGGAGATGGGTCTGAAGAAGTGGGGGATAACGATGATGATGATTCTGAGGACTCCGACTGACTGAGAGAGATGAGCGATAGATAGGCTTATGATTATTATAGATGACATGTATTGATAGGCCTATTTATTCGACTCTATTGCGCTTCTGAGTTTATTTTGCTACATTTCAGTATTTACATTTGGGTTGTAATTGTCCTAACTCTATTTTATTTTAGTACTTTTGCTATTTTAGACTTGTTATTTCTATTATCCATGTTCTTGTAATTTTAGAGAGTAGTAGATGGAGTTTAAATGAATTTTAAGGTTTTTTAGTTGCTTTTTAATTCAATAAAGTAGCTCTTACCAATAACATGCTTAATTGAGTGTTTTGAACTGGTTAAAAGATCAATGAAGTTTATTTGAACTAGACTGAGGTGTAAATGAAGTGAAATTGGTATTGTTGAGTGATTTGGAGATTTTGGACATCATGGGGAAGAACTTAGGAAAAACACATTCTGCTCGATTTGACACAGAATGCGCCATTTAGGCATAGTGGCGCCTAAAAACACCCTTGAGCGCCATCTTATGCGCCAAAAGACTTAGAAATTTTTCTAAGTTTTTCCAAAATGCGCCACACAAGCTTGGTGGCGCATAAATATGCCTTTCTGCGCCACTTTTTGCGCCATTGAATTAGAGTTTTTCCAAGTTGGCTTCAGAATGCGCCACTCCTTCTATGTGGCGCATAAATTTCCCTCTCAGCGCCAATTTTTGCGCCATTTTAATTTTTAAAATTTATATTATTTTTAAAATGCGCCAGTTGTGCTTGGTGGCGCCTGGAAGTGACCTTATGCGCCACTTTTTGCGCCATCGACGCAAATCCTTCAAAAATTCGCGAATCCAGGAAATCCAAATCATATCTATTCGATTTTTGGGATCCTAAATAGCATTATACTCACTCCAAATCATATGTTTAGTGTATATTTGGATATAGATTAAATCAATCCCGCCATATCTCAACAAAATCAGGATTTCACCTCTTTAAAAAGAGGCATGACCGATCGGTCACTCCTTCCATCTCAAGTCTGTCAATTTTTCTCTTCTTCCAGTTTAATTAGCTTTCCAATCCCAATCCTTTCTTCCTGAAATTCTGCCACCATGAGACCAAAGAGAAAGAATAACCCAAGAAACAAGGGTGGAAAGAAATTGAAAACCACAGAGCCTGCTCCATCACAGACACCAGAAATTAATGAACCCATTCTGGAGTCGGCTGCTGTAGGAGCTGAAGATGAATTTGTAAACAATCTGGTAGCTCCCGACTCGTATAATGGTGATGATACTTCCTTCAATTCTGCTCAACCAACGGAGGATGATCCACAGCAAGAAGATGTCGCTGAATCCCCGGAGGAAATTTCACCAGAAATTCCTCGTGAATCTAAAACCAAGAGGAAGAGTCACAATAGAAAGAACGATACTACTCCTCTGGAAGAATTGACAGGAGATGTTTTCAATCCGGCCATTTTCATCAATCAAACTGCGTATTCTTATTATCAGAATATGGTGGATAGATGGATTTTTGCAGACAAAGGGTTCACTGAAGTTGACATGGAGAGATTCTCGGTTCATGATGCTCTCATGAGTCGAGGATGGATGAAATTTGCTGCGCATCCGGAAGGAGTTTATTCCTGGGAGCTTACCAGACAGTTTTTGTGCAATGCTCAGTATGATCACTACACTTCATGGATTAGAGGAGTGCCTGTGCCATATGGTCCTGCAGTGATCAATGAACTTTATGGTACTGTGGATGTTTCTTGCCCAGCTACGAAGAAGAAGCACTTCCATGATCCTGTTTATGATGAGGAAGGAGGACCCGAATTGGAGAAAAGAATTTTGAAAGAGATGTTTGAAACTCAAAAGAGGGTGGCCTACATTGGAGAAAAGAAAGCGAATGTTGTAGCTACTTTAATGGCTGCACCGCTTTATCAGATCTACCTGCTCTACAAGCATAAGGTATTCCCTACTTCACACACTTCACAACCAAGTGCAGAGGATCTTTATTTTGTGTATTGTGTGAAGAACGGGCTACCTATTGATATTGGAGAGCTGGTAGCATATGAGTTGGATAGAATGGCGTCTGATACTGCTCGGATTGTGCTGGGATTTCCCGCACTGATTTGGACACTCTGTGAAAGAGCTGGAGTGAATATGGCTGCCTATGCTCATGATGTGAAGCCAAAGCCCCCTATCTCTTTCAAGAATTTCTATAACAAGCCTGGAGTAAGATGTGCAGAGCTTGGCTACCCTACCACATCCCGTGGGACACCCACTTGTCATCCTGATAGACCTAGTACATCTGGTACTAAGGTAGAGCCTGCAGAGATCGCAATCAATAGGATGACCTATGAGATTCATCAGCTTAGAGAGGAGATGAAGAGGAAGGAAGATAGTACACGAGCACAAATTTCACAACTTTCTAATAGGCTTGAATTCTTCATGACTGAGAGTCTAGGTGATCGCTATATTCCTCCTACTACTAGTTCGAGCTCTACAGAGGATGATGATGTTCCTAGGGAAGACGAAGTAGGTGATTCGGAGGGATCCTTAGAAATCTAGATTCTTGATTAGATAGGATTGCCCCTTTTTTTGGTTTAAGTTGTAATAGTTAGAATTATTTTGGTGCTATTTTGCTTATTTAAATTAGCTTCTTTATGTAATAGTTGCTAGAATTTGTGGTATTTTGCTTTTGGTAAATTTATGAAATTTAATATTTTAATTAAATCTGTCCATAATTATTTAATTGATAAAATGTGCCTACAAAATAAATGAAAATCTGAAATTTAATAATAAAATCTGAATTTAAATAAATTATGGATGAGGTTTAATTATTTTAATTTATAATTTGCCATGAGTTCTAACAATTATCTTTTGTATAAGTGAATGCCATATAAATATATAAAGAAGCAGGATATGCCAAGGAGAAGCAAAAAGGGAACATCCATGTTGGTAAAAAGAAATTCTAGGGATCTACATACTCCAGGTGTGATCTTTTCATGTTTTACACTATTAATTTGCATGAAGTATGTTGGTAAGAGCTTAATTAGTTTATTTTAATTTCTATTATGTTTTGAATAAAGTAGTACATGCATGATTAGGATGCTTTGATTATGTTTAATTTAAATTGTGTTTTCCCAGTGGTGCTATTATTTAGAGATTATCACATCAATGCCAATCTGGAGAAAATCCAAATAAGTCTAAATGTTCTGCTCTAATCCGATTTTACAATTTAATGAGTGTTAGGTTTCTTAGTTTAAAGTTCTAGACTATGTCAAATTGATATGCAAGTTGTTTGGGCTATTGATGACAATTCTATTTGCCTTGCAGAAAGCTTTTTGATTAATTAGACTAGTTATTTAAAATGTTGAGAGTTATCATTATTTATAAACAAATATGCTCGTTCTAAGTCTTTTTAAATGCTTAATCAAAATAAAGTCAGAGTAAAAGCCCTGTATTGAAAAATAAAACAAAACAAGTGATCTTGCAAAAAGAAAAAGAAAAGAAAATTAAAGAATGCAAGATTTAAAAAAAAAAAAAAAAAAAAGAAGAGAAAACAGGGTGATTAAATAAATTTTTATAAACTCTTGACTGGATGACTGGCACGTATTCGGTGACACGAGTAGCTTTTGGAATTCAACCGTCTACAACTCAGCCAAAGTGTCTAGAATATAGTGAAACCTAGCCATAGATTGAGCATATTTAAAGACTGGAAAAGAAAAGCATATTTACATTATTCGCTTTCCCATATTGAGTGCTAGGTATAATTAATCTGTTTTCTGTATTGTAAGTGCTTTGGATATCTGGTTCTAATAGCTGATGCATACCAATTTGTCTAGTTCTAGTACATTAAACTTTGAACCCTCTTATCTCATTTTATTGTTGAAATCTATGATTTGGCAGAACTATAAAGACTTTATCTTTATTATCTTGATTGGCAAGTTGATGTGCTAATTGATCTCATTGCTCAAGGGACGAGCAATATTTAAGTGTGAGGATGTTGATGCACCCTGAGAAACCACATTTAAATAAGCTTAAATTATGATAAAAAGAACCTAAATTGTATGTATGAGATCCTATTTTATTGCTTTTTAGTGTACATTTCATGTGTTTTGTAAATATTAATAAGACTGCTTAATTTGAGCTTATTTGAGCTCAATTTACCTTGTTTTATGCTTTTTAATAAGACTTTGGCAATTCTAAGACATTGCAATGATGTTTCAGGCATTAAAAATGAAGAAAGAAGATGTTCGGAGGTCAAAGGATGCAAAATTCGGAATTTTCAACACTGGAAGGCTCCAGAATGCGCCACATCAGCATGGCGGCGCATAAAAATGCTCTCCAGCGCCATTTTATGCGCCACTTCAACACTTGGAGAAATTTCGGATGGAAAAGCTTCAGGATGCGCCATTCCTCCTTGGTGGCGCCTAAAACCACCTTTATGCGCCACTTTTTGCGCCACTTTCAGAAATTTGAGGAAATTGTCAGAATGCGCCATTGCTTCTTGGCGGCGCATAAAATGCCCCTCCAGCGCCACTTTTTGCGCCGTTTTGGAAAATTCGGAAAATCAGCGTATGCGCCAGTTCTACTTGGTGGCGCCTAAAACCCTCTCCGAGCGCCATTTTATGCGCCGACGTCGCGGTTGAGCAGTTTCTTAACCTCCCGAACACGGTTTTAAGGCCCGTTTTTCTTCATTTCATCAGACGAGACTTACCATTCATCGAGAGAAACACTCTGAAACATTCTGCTAATGGGAGAAGAAGGCCAGAAACACAAAATCATGCCGGAGGAATGCATCAAGGACGCTGTTCTGGGCGTGTTCTTCCTATTCTAGGTGTTGCCTTTCTTTTTCTTGCATTGTAATGAATTGAAATTGCCTCTAAAAATAATCTGCTATCATGTTCTTAATTTGTAGACGGATTTCTGTATTGTTCGTGTTAGAAGTGTTCTAGAACGGGAGTTCAGAATCACTTTGAAGTACGAATTTATCTTTTATGGAAGCAATAATATGTCGATGTTTAATTCTGTAATCTGGATTAATTTGCTTTGATTGTTAGAATGTGGATTAGAATCATGTATTGGCTACCAGAATTTGATCGATTATGAAGATTAGATGAAAATTTGGAATCTGCTATTTTATCTGTTTAATCTCAATTGATCGATTAATCTGCCATTATATTAAAATCTGTCTAAATTGGTTTAAGCGCCATTTTTGCCTGATCTTAGAAGTGAAAATTTCATGTTTAGGTGTAATCTGATTTTTAATCGATTAAGATAGATAAATCTGCTATTCTGCTAAAATCTGTATTAGGATTATATGTTAGAAATTCTTGAATTAATCGATCTTTCGTGTTTTATCAGATCTGTGATTTAGAATATTAATCTGCTAAAAGCCTGACTGATCGATCAAACATAAATTTGCTATTTTTAGTAATCTGGCATTAATTCTAATCTGTCTGCATTTTAATATTATTATTTAAATCCAGTTTACCATGTTTTATTATTATTTTACCATAATTATTAGATTATTTACACTGTTTAGCATAATTTGAATGTTAGAATCTAATTCAATAAATTCTGCTTTGCTAAATCGGGAGATAAAAAGTAGAATTAATATTTTAGTACCGGAATTGGGAATAAATTACATTAAAAATGGATTCTAGCATGTGCACAATGATTTGGGAAATGAAAAGTGCCTATTAATTGCTATAGGAAAATTTGTATGCTTGGAAAAGACTCAAATTTAGGCCTAGAATAATGATTGCTAAATGTTAGATAATCTAATCAGCTTCCATGAAGTCCGTTTAAGCATAATTTGGAATTTTAGTAGATTATTATATTTTTAATCTTTATAAAAATATTTAAACTTAAGAAATTGATTTTTAGAACATTGGGAAATGTCAAATTATTACACAATTTCTATTTTATAATAAAGATGGCAATTTTTAAAATATTACAAGCAACTCCCATTAGTATTTTTATCAATTAAAACTTTAATTTGCTTTATTTTAATTTAATGTCACTATTTTAATTTAATCACCATTAGAATTAAACAAATCCTTTTTCAAAATATAAAATATATTAAATAAACTTAAGAACAATTAAAATATTCTCCGGAATGAAATAATATTCTGAAATTCCCTTGGGTTCGACCCGGTATTCACCGGTTTTTATTACTTGATGACAACCATCCGCTTGTGGTAAAATATGAGTGGTGAAAATCACGCATCAATTCACCACACTGCTTGTGGTACCAATTTCAAATATATAGTAATATTTCATGTTCATACACCGCCGTCTGTTGAATAGTAAAGAATTTTATTGCTTGTCGTGGCAGGCATGGATATACGAGCACTTTTCAACGCTCTCACGCCCTCCACAAAATCATGAGTTCGAATCGCAGAGCCCATTGGCTGTGCGTTGGTCTAATGTCGGACACTAGGGACCCACCATCCCTCGGATACAGGCTATGCGGGCACACATTGATCGGTTGACTGCGGGCGAGGTATGAAAATTTGATTCATTCTTTATATTATATATCATATTGGTTGTATCCTTAAATCAATGTTCTTTATTCAGGTTATATGGAACCCGTACCACCGAGTTAGGGAGTTTTATCCCCGGCCTGATATTGCCTTCTTAATTGATTTTTGGGTGCCTATGTTCCTCTTTTTAATTGATTTTTCACTATCATCACCACTCTTCACTTCATCAACCGAAGGGTCGAATATATTCTTCTTTGCTTTATGCGTCTGATACTCGCCGCCTTGTTCGCACCCTATGAAAACTCGACCCTTTTTCGTTGTCATTGCAATATCCGACCTCTTAACAACTATCATTTGATGGTCGGTTGCAATTTCCAGAACCCGTTGAACCAAACTCTCCATACTGTTAAACTCCTCGTGTGTGGTAAAGAGGTCCGAGTAGTCAATGATTATAACATCCAAGTTCAGTTCATTATTATCGCGGGCAAGACTCTCTTTACTTGATGATATGCAATTATGCTACATAGAGACACATGATTGGAAATCAGCAAAAATAGTATGCAAATTTAAACAGAATGAAAAAAGAAAAAAAAAGTGAACGGCCACAGCTGGTCGTTCGGTAAGAATTAGGATCGGCGTGCAAAAATTAGGATCAGCCACGCCGATCCTAATTATTGCCGAATGGCCAGCTGTGGCCGTTCACTATAAAAAAAATTTAAAAAAATAAAAAATCGGATAGAATGGCTAAACCCTAAATCCGTTCGGAAACTAAAATTAAAAGAGTTGCAAAAAATAATAAACTACAATAAAATTTCACATGTTCTACTACTTGTTGATCTTGGTATAGATGATCGTATTCTTCTTCATTATCCATTGCAACTAAAATTGTGAAAGATGGAGGAAATGAGGAAAATGTACATGGCCGGAGGAAGAAAATATAAGTGGTGGAGGGAGGATGAAGTAGGTTTAAATTGCTGGGTGCGCAATCTTTGTAATACCAATTGTTTGAACCAAGGTTGTTAAAAGCAAGATTTTATATGCGATCATTTTTTTTCTTTGTAAGATCGGAATCGTAGGATCGAATCGGGATCCTAAGATCTTATAAAATTGCAATAATGGATAAACTCAATTATACGTACTAACAATAGCATTAATTCGTGTGTTTATGAATCTTTCAAGTTAACTAAACCCATATTATTTTTATGGGTAAGGTTAGCATGTTGAATGGGACTAATTCAGTAGGCACTGAACTTGCTAGTGTGAAGATGAGTATGTGCTAATCATTGGAGGGGCTACAAACATTCCATTTATGTGCATTCCGTGAATATGGTACTGGGATATTCTGTTTTCTTCATTTGTAACCGGTGGAATGGAATGATTCCATGCTTCCATAATATTACAAATCATCATTATTGAATGTTCTAAACTTAGTGTGTCCCCACGATTAAAAAAAAAAACCTAAATGAGAAAAAAAAAAACCAAATCAGAAATCACTATTGGCGTCCGTTCCTAAAGTTGGAAAATTTGTTGCCGTTCACAGAAATTGCGACATACCACTTCATCACATAAATTATTTCGGCTTGAATCTAGACCCCAATGAGCACGAATGAGTCATGGTTGGAGAACGATGGGATGGATGTGGTGGGTTCGGATAATGAAAACAATAATGGTGGGTTTGGATAATGAAGACAATAAAGTTGACACCTACCCTCAAGGTACTGCATACTTATGGTATGCCACTCTCATTATAGTAAACCCTAAATGATAAGAGACTAGATCGGAATCCACACCCCCGGTCATTGTTTCCAGTACGAGTTGTGGGATTATTCATAATTGGATTAAATTCTTTTTTAGCTCTTACATGATGGTGTTCATAGAATGGAAATAATATACTACCTCTGCCTCAGAATGATTTTTACTAGGGATGGCAATGGGTCCGGGTCAGAACCGAGAACCGAGAAAGACCCGAGCTTGGGTCGGGTCTTGGGTCTTACAAAAATGGACCCAGAACCGACCCGTTGCCATCCCTAAGGATGGCAATGGGTCCGGGTCAGACCCGGAACCGAACCGAAACCGAGCCCTGGGTCGGGTCTTGGGTCTTGACGGAACCGACCCAGACCCGACCCATTGCCATCCCTAATTTTTACAAACCCAACTTTCACGTAGTCCAATGCACACTTTAAATCATTAATAACTCAAGTTCGGTACAATTAAAAATTTTAAAAGTTCGATATATAAAAACTACACGACAAGATGAATCTAACAAGATCTCACTTGATTATATTTTAACTTGTATAACTATGATAAAACTTTTAAGTGAAATTCTGTATGTGAATAGTAGCACAAAATCAAACGTCAAGATCATTACGAGACGGAGGAAATAGACACTGAATTTTATATACTATTAGTTTAAATCATCACATGTAATTGAGCAATTGAATATTATGAAAGGTTGGAACAGTAAGTTGTTTTTATATGTGAAACTAGTGATGGGGTGAGTGACAGTTACCTTCCGAACCAATATAATAATTTTGTTTATCTATGTACGAAAATCCATAAACAGAGAGAAATATAATAAATTTAAATTTTTTGGCGGAGAAAATAAATTTAAATTTGAGTGCTACAATTCTATTACTAAAGACATGAATAAATAAATTCATATTCATGTCCAAACCCAAAAAACACAATAGCCAATATTCCAACCAAATGCTTCAATGATCAGAGCCAAAACCAACTACATCATGTTTGTAGCATGAATAAATACCAAAAAATGATCACAGAACAATACAAAGTGGTACAAGCCCCCTCATATAATCAAACCAACAGTAAAAATAAAAAATAAAAATGGGGCTTTCGATACCCGCATCCTGCATGGCGAGAGGCCTACATTCCGAACCGCATCCTCTTCCACCTGAAATATGTGGGCTCATTGAGCCCAGCTAGAACGTTGATGTTCTCAAGTCATAAGTTGTTGTGGAGCACAACTAGCATAATAAACATGCCACATAACGCATCCACAACTTTCAATTTTGACATCTCAATTAGCCAATCGGTAGGAACATGGCCTCGGAAGAACATGATGTAGAACATCATGAAAATGCCACAGGAATGGATGTCTGAATGGACAATGTTGAATCTAGAACCAATTTCGAAGTCCACAGAACCAAACCTGCACATTCATTTGACAAAACTATCACACCATCCAGTCAGGATCATCACATACTTGCATACCGAATGCAACTAAAACTTCGAATAAACGGACAACACAGATCAATATAGAAACCATCACAGAAATACCGAACATAAAAACATAGAAACCATCATAGACCAAAACCTGCACATTCATTTGACAAAACTATCACACCATCCAATTAACATCATCACATACTTGCATACCGAACACAACCAAAACTTCGAATAAATGGACATCACAGATCAACATAGAAACCATCACAACAATAAGGTAGCACTATCAGGGTAATCAGCTAAAACTAGCTCACAGAAATCATGGAACAAGCACAGATAGTACGACAAAACAACACATAAACGACAAACACAGTTACCCACGCTACTTCCGGGCTTAAGAATTGAGGGGATGTCGGCAATTCTCTACGAACCTCTCCCGCTTGGCCAAACGAAGCAAAAACCCCTTCAAAAGCCACCATTTGCAAAAACTCATTCAAAACCACCATATCTGCAAAAACCCATTGAAAAACCAACATATATGCAAAAAACACATTCCAAAATCAACAATAAAATCATCCAAACAACAAAATCGCCAAATCAGTGGTGTGTGATACAATCCGGGCATAAAAGCTCTTCCATTACCCACAACCGATCACCGATAACCTGAAGCAACATAACCCCCCAAAAAATAACAATAGTCGAATTTTGAAAGGGAACCCTAACCTTTGAAAGAAGAAATCGCCGAGTAACTACAATGCGCAGTAGCACATCTTGGTGAGAATTCCGTTTGAAGCACAAAATGACTGGTGACAGCAATAATAGCACAAGAATGGGATAAGGGAGAGAAAAAAGTGATGGCTGTAGGTGGTGGTGGTGGACGGTATGCCTGGGGATTGAAAATGAATGCAGACTAAAACTTGGGTTGGGACTTGGGATGGGGGAGTAATGCACAATTACCTAAAATATCTTTATAATTATAGAAGACATATAATTAGACAGACCATCCACCTTTAAATACACAATCTCATTAAACTCTCATTAATTAATAAAATAATACCTAAAATGTGTAACTAGCACATATTGTTAATAAACTTAGATATTCAGTTGGGACTGAATCAGCTCCTAAACCGGACCCTTTTTTTTTTTTTACACATCATACATAAGAAGTTTTCAAGTTCTTAAGTTTAAAATTAAAGAAAATAAGTTACTTTGATCCTAAATCATAAAATCCTACAAAAATTTTGGCGTTTAAAAGGTTATAATCGTAAGATCGTAGAAGCGATTACGGGAGTATGACCGTAAAATCGTAACATTCTACGATCAAGATCGGGATCTTATCCAGATATTAATAATTTTAAAATCCTAAAAGGATCGGGATCGTTTTAGAGAGGTATGATCGTGAAATCGTAAGATTCTAAAATTAGAATCGAGATCTTAACAACTATGGTTTGGCCTAAATTTGTTAGTTGGGTGCCCCAATCCATCCAATCCACACCTCTTTGATGCCCACATAACACAATATTAGGTTTAGTAAGGGTATTGTTGGCATTTCATATACTATTTCCGTTCTTTTTTATTTGCTATGGACCCACCCAGCGCGCAGTCCAATATATATTTTAACTCAAGTTCGGTACAAGTAGAAATTCTAAAAGTTTGATATTTAGAAACTACACAACGAGACGAATTTAACATCATCTCACTTGGCTATACTTAACTTGGCTATACTTAACTTGTATAACTATGATAAAACTTAAAGTTAAAGTGTATATATAAATAGTAGCAAAATCACATATGGTGATTGGTGTAAATAAAGGAAAACGGAGGAAGTATAAGTTGGGTGCCCCTATGCCGTAGCCCGAATGATCGAATCTCGACAATATTGCAATATCCGGATTCAAGCAAGAAAAGAGAATGGAGGCGGAGAGGTGTTGATGATGAAAATGGTGGGAAAACACAAATTAAAAGGATAACCAAACCTAGGATGAAGGAGACCCGGATTCGCTTATGGGATTAGACCTAACTAACCAGAAAAGACCCCTTCCAAGTGCATCATCCATGATTCCATTGAAGCGGTTTGAATCTTCAAGGTTGTGTGGTTCCAAGATGGAAGTGTTCACAAAATGTTTCAGAGTAAATGATACTCTCAAAATGACTGATAAAATATAGAGATGTTCTACAAAAATGATCAAAGTGAGTAACATTTTTAAGGGATCCCATACATATAGGGAGAGCCCATTCAACAAGCAAAACAAAGAAATTAAACAACCCTAGGATAGTCCTCAACAATCGGGAAACAAAAGAAACACAAAAATTGAAGTGCCCGTCGTGAAACTGGTCTCACGTCGTGAACCTTGCTTCGCGACGTGGAGGGGAGTCTTGCGACGGGAGAGCTAGCTGGTCAGTAGTGCGGGCAGTCGTATCCAAGGTGTACGTCGCGAGCCTCAGTCTTGCGAGTGGAGGGTCTTGCGACGGAGGTCTTGTGACGGAGGGTCTTGAGGCGTCGTCGTGAGTCTTGCCTTGCGACGTGTCTTCGGCTTACGGTAGGATCTTGGTCTTGCGATGGGAATACTAAGAATTGAAGGATCCTGTTCACTATTGGGGCCTACTTCTCCAATCACTGTTCCGGCATTGACTCCGTTGACCAGTGACTTTTCCGGCGAAGTTCCGGGCAGATTCCGACGAACTTTCCGGCGACGACGATGGTGGGGCCCTCCTTTCTGACCTCTTCATGCTAATTTGATCCGTAATTGCATCTGGAGGTCATCCTTTTTCAATTTCAGTTCGATGAAGTGGGACCCAAAATAATGGGTCCCGGCTCCTTCCGGTATTCTTCAATCTGGATCAGCAACTGCATCTTTTGGGTTTCTTTGGGTTCTGTTTTATCTGTTTCTTGCAATAGAAAATGATATACGTAATAAGTGAATTTCTTAATGCATTGTCTGGATACCGGCCCCTCCGGAAGTCCATTCGTTCCGGCGGCTACGACACCCATAAACAAAGATTCCATATGGTCGTACAAACAAAGATTCTTGCCATTGAAGGGTAATATGGTCTTTTGAGCAATATATGTAAGAACGGAAGAGATTCGATATTCAGTAATCAGTAGTTAGTGGTGGTCGTTACAATTCGAACTCCCTCCACTCGCTGATACTTTCGCCACCGACCTCGCCGCCGTTTCGATGTCTTTTGCGTTCGTGTCTCCTCCGTCTCCTGTCATATCGCCCACCATTTTTTCTTCTTCTCTTTCGAATCGACTTTTTTTGCAGAAAAGGTTTATTCGTACAATTGCCAAGGCTTCAGAGGACGACGATGACAAACCGGCATTCAATCCATTTGGCTTTGTCACTGATAATCCGTCGAGTCGTAACGCGATTCAGCTTCCGGAATCACCCGCAGAGGATGGGAATGTGGGGCAAATGCTCTATGTAATTTTCTTTCTTTCATTCGATTTTTATTATATTTTGATTATGCCTTTTTCTTTTCGTATTTGATTTTCTCGAATGACTTTCTTTTCTGTGCTCTATCGCATGTTCAATTGACGATGATGTTTACCAATTTTTATTTTTTTTAGTTATTTAAATTTGGCTGCTTAATGGTGTTTCAGTCCATGTTTTAAATCTCGTGAATAAAACGTTTAGAAATACAGTTCAATATAAATGTGCACAGGTTCAAACGGTTGAAATGTCAAGAACTCTAGCATTCAGGATTTACCTTTCATGTCCAGATTTGTTTTCAAGACTTGAAAGGAATGTTTTCAACGGTCAAAATTGTTGGCATCAAACTTTTTTTGCCCTTTATATTCATTTGGGGATTTTGTTATGGTGTTTTTCTCCCAATCTGCCTCTGTTTCTATTTTATTATAGTTATTCGGAGACGGTGGCTGGCTACTATTAGTATATTCTAACCTTGTTTTTTGCAGAGAATAGAGGACAAGGGAAAGGATTATGGTTCTTACATTAAGTCTGGAGGCTTTCGATGGTTTGTGAGAGAAACAGGTAAATTATGGCGTCATTTTATGCACTGAAACTATAGAAACGCATCTCAGGTTTCAGTTTTGATAGTTTCTCCAGTTTGCAGGATCACCCAATAGCAGGCGTGGAACCATTGTCTTTCTCCATGGAGCTCCAACACAGTCCTACAGCTATCGAGTTGTTATGTCTCAGGTGATATATCTGAATGATTGGGGCGTAGTTGTATCTCCTGGTTCTTGGAGACTTCTAACCTTTGATTTCCTCCCTTTACCCTGTTTTGCAATAAATGTATCTTTAATCATGGATGTTTAATCATAGACCTGAATATATGTAATTCTTTGTGTTTGTCTTATCTCTGAAATATTTTCCTTACACAGATGGCAGATGCCGGGTTCCACTGCTTTGCACATGACTGGATAGGATTTGGTTTTAGTGATAAACCTCAGGCTGGATATGGATTTGACTATGCAGGTTTGTGAACCGTGGCCATCATTTCAACCTGTCCTTCATACATTATCATGCTTGTCTGAGTTGTCAAATTTTCCTTGGCAGAGAAAGAGTTCCATGACGCTTTTGACAAATTATTGGATACACTTGGGGTTACGTCTCCATTTTTTCTTGTAGTTCAGGTAAGAACTTAGTACCTTTTGATACCTAATTGAGTAAAAACCCTTTGTGTACATATCTATTCAGTCCAAACTTCATACTTTCTCAGAATGTAATTTGCATTATAATGCACTTACAAATCTTAAACCCATATCATGCATTTTTATGCCTAGATTCTTGGGGATTTCCTTTTATATATAGGGATTTTTGGTGGGATCATATGGATTAACTTGGGCTCTGAATAATCAAAGCAAGATTTCAAAGCTTGTAATCTTAAACACCCCCTTGACAGTCTCATCTCCACTTCCTGGATTGTTTCAGCAACTCAGGTTCTATTTACACCTATCTGTACGGAATCTACTTTCCATTAAGGATCTTTCTGAATGTAGATCTTCTTTGACATTGTTGATGAGCAGGGTTCCACTTTTAGGTGAGTTTACTTGTCAAAACGCAGTCATGGCTGAACGTTTCATTGAAGCAGGTAGCGCGTATGTATCAGGAACATTTCATTGAATCTTCAAAAATGCTGTTCACTTCGAACTAGAGCTGTTTAGTTCATCTCTCTGATTTTATATTCTAACCTTGTGTCTGTGCAATCAAAATAGATATGAAAATCAAACAATTTCTGTATGCTAAATTGCCGCAACACTACTTGAGTTGACATTTGAAATAGTTGGCATTAATTATTTACTTCCATTTCCTTAAATTGGCCTAACATTTGAAACCAAAGAGTTTGATTTCATATTCTTAATGAACACAGCAGATCAATATGACTTGGATCTCTGATAAATAGAACTTTTCATTGCAGCTACGCTTTAAAGTTGGAAAAGGCAGATGTATATAGGTTACCATATTTGGCCAGCAGTGGACCTGGATTTGGTTGGTGTTGCTATGCTTCCAAATCTTGTCATTCATTGATTTCTTTTCCTGTGCTGTCAGAAATTGTAATTATACTCTGTTCTAATTAATTTACTGGTGCTTGCATGAAATATTTGGGGAAGTTTTTGAGCAAAAGGTTAATCTGCAAAACATCATTGCCTATTCTTTCTTGCATGGATAAAAATATTTCAACAGTAAGTCCTTTTTGATGTTTCAGCTATCCTGGAGGCTGCTAAGAAAGCTAACTTCAAGGATATCAATAGCCGAATATCTGCTGGGTTTTCATCTGGAAGGTATTAACATCCATAATCTCTTGAAATTTGATATCTACCAGCACAACTCATGTTTGGTTATAAATTTGTGTTTCAAGATATAACCTGACTATGAAATATGTGCCATTATGGATTAATAATATAATTACAGTACCTCCGATTGCTAAATTTCTGTATATTCCTAGTTGTAGTCCAGTCTCCGATGAACACACCTTATATAACATGAATTGTTATATATTATATGCGGAAAGTAGACAATAATTATTATATGCTCTTCCTTTATGTGTATGCAAAGATGATGGGAGTATTACTTTTCTTCCTGTATTATGCTTTCTGTGAAAGGCTTGAATATAATGACAGAAAAATAGGATCTCTAGTGTAATAGTGAAACTGCCACATTGAAAATGAGTTCTTACGTGTTATTTTTTGTCGTAGCGATAGAAATAACTTCAGTGCTTTGAGTTTTCAAGCACAACGCTTGCCTTCTTGTCTGACCATGAAAAATTTGGCCCAATTGGGCTTCTCAGGTGGGTCAAGCCAATTTTGGTTGCCTGGGGTATATCAGACAAGTACCTGCCTCAGTCGGTTGCAGAAGAATTCCAAAAAGGGAATCCAGATGCTGTAAAACTCAAAATGATTGAAGGCGCAGGACACATGCCCCAGGAGGACTGGTAACTGAACACCCACATTTCCTTCATCTATGCTAACATTTCTTGTTTTATGGCTCTCATATGTTATCAAGTCGATTATTCACTTTTATAAAACTTTCTCAATGATCCCGCATTTGATAAATATACTATACACTCGGATTTTGTTGGTCATTCAAGTAATTGAACTTGAATTGAATAGTGTGTTGCATTCACAAATTCACTCCTAAGATACAATTCCTTCATCTATGCTAACATTGTCTGTTTTATGGCACTCAAATGTTATCAGTCAAGTATTAACTTTTTATAAAACTTGACTCTTTGTGCCGCATCTTGAAGTAATTGTTATAAATCCCAACTTAGTCACGACCATAAATTCTTGCATTTTTCTTTTCTTTTTATTTCTTTTTTGTGACACATCTAGATTCTTCATCTATGCTAAAACTGTGAGTTTATTGCTCTCATCGATATTCTATCTATATACAGGCCAGAGAAAGTTGTTGATGCCTTGAAAGTTTTCTTTTGAAAACTCAAGAGAATATCCTCCCAGTAAATGATCCAGATTTATGCTTCTGATTCTGAGTAACTGAAATATATCTGAATTTTGCGAGGGTTGAAGCTTGTGAATGTGAATATTTGAAGGTATAAAAAATTGTATCTATTGCCTGTAACTATAAAGCTGTAACATAAGTGGTCATATAATTTACAGATCACGCTAAATTTTTGGATGAATTGTGTTTCTGTCAATGTGTGGTATTATAGATGTCATGAATCGAATAGTTTATGAATGCGTCTTAGTTCAACTTGGCAAAATGCTCCATGAGGCATTGATTGAATTTGATCATCGCATACTCCGTTATTAATCTAGCCAAATATGCAAATATCAGTGTGTTAACCCAACAAAATATATATTAAAGCCCATCCAAGTTTACCTGGCCCAGTCCGTAGAAATATATCCGGAAGAGATGACGCGTTTTCAGGTCAGTAAAGATATATCCGGAAGGGGGATACATCTTCAAAGTCTCAGTCCATAAAAACATATCCGGAGAAGATGATGCACTTTCAAAGGCCCAATCTATTTTTCAAAGCTCGGTCCAATTCAAGATTTATCCGGATAATGACCAAGGGAAGGTGGGCGACAAGGGAGTGATACAACCCTCCCAAGCTGTCAATCCTCGAGCCGCCATCCTCTCGCGTGTGCCGTATGTGTCACACCACCCTCTCGCGTGCGCCGTATATGTCACAGAAGTCAAGGGAAGCGGCCGCATGCAGAGGGAAATTCAAGGAAGATGGTGGCTAATTAATGGAGGGCGCCATAAGGAAGAATGAGTGCAGGTGTCGCCTCACTCTATATAAAGGGATGATAAGGCATGGAAGAGGGATCATTACAAACCCCCCAGAGGAATCGCATTTACTTTTTAATTTCCTTTCTGCATAATTTCTTTACCGTTCTTCAATTCTGCAAATTTTTATTTCTTTTATAGTTTTATTAAGTTTGCTTAGTTCTTTCAAAAATCCTTGAAATCATCTTCACCATATTCAATCAGAATTTCTTGGTTAACAAATTGGCACGCCCAGTGGGACCCGAAGTGGAAACCATATCCGCTTGGAAGTGTATGCAACTTAGATCTGGACGAGTAGTAAGGGATTTAACACAAAGATTTGGAGAAATGTCGCTACATGAAGAAACTCCAGTAAGAACGCCGTCTGAGAACGTCGATAATACGGCGACTACCTCCCAACCACCGCAGGGGATGATGCAAGTCCCAATCTTTTCGGAACAAATACGGCTATCGATGGCTGAATTCATGCCTTTACTTACGAGGCACCTTATGGATGTATTGCGGCCTGCCATGGCCGATCAAACTGACAAGATATGTGGATCCCTGCGTACTCCACAGGAGGGATATATCACTGCAAATGGCATGAATATGTCACCAAGCGTTACAGGACCGTATGGCGGTCTACAAAAGACTTGGGGGACAACTTTTGGCCAGCCATCACTCTCTGAGTTTGGAGCACCACCTCCCATGATGTATGCTCCATCAGGATACTTGATGGCATCTAGCGCTGTTCCGACACAGCCATTTGGAGTGGCGGCTCCCATCCCACCGACCTCCATTCATAATCTAGGTGCTGGAGGAGGACACATGCAACCTCAGGTCACCAACATACCTTTGGTTGCCAACATACCTCAGGCCGCCATGCAGCATCAGGCCTCCAGCCCACACCTGGCTGCCGTGCAGCATTAGGCCTCCAGTCCACACCTGACCGCCGTGCAGCATCAGGCCTCCAGTCCACATCTGGCCGCCGTGCAGCATCCGGCCTCCAGTCCACACCTGGCTGCCGTGCAGCATCAGGCCTCCAGTCCACACCTGGCCGCCGTGCAGCATCAGGCCTCCAGTCCACATCCGGCCGCCATACCGCATCAGTCCGCCAGTTCACACTCGACCATGCAACATCAGGCCACGGCCGCCAGTCCACACCCGGCTGCCATGCAGCATCAGTCCACCAGTTCACATCCGGCCGCCATGCAGCATCACGCCGCTAGTCCATACCCGGCCGCCATGCAGCATCAGGCCACCAACCATTTCCAGGCCGCCATGCCTCCTATACAGATACCCGTGGTGTCACCCGAGTTGTTGGCGGATATGATGCAACAACACTTCGGGATTCAATTAAGGCCGATGGAACGACCCACATACAGGAAACCATACCCAGAATGGGTAGACAATATGCAGCCTTATCCTAGAGGCTTCAAAATGCCCGAGTTCACCACATTTTCGGGAGACGACGGCAAGTCCACAGTAGAACATGTGGGCAGGTTCACTGCTCAATGTGGCGAAGCAGCGGCCAACGATTGGCTGAAGCTAAGACTGTTCAGCTCATCTCTGACTGGACCCGCATTTGCTTGGCTTGCGTCCTTGCGGCCTAATTCAATTCAGAATTGGGCTGATCTCGAGCGGGCGTTCCATGACAGGTTTTACACTCCCCTGTCACAGGTTAGTCTTGCAGATCTCACTAACGCTAAACAATTTGCCGATGAAACGGCAAGTGCTTTTATTAACAGATTGCAACGACTTAAAGGCCGATGTACTATGGCAATTCCAGATAAAGAAATAGCCAATATAGCAGTGGCTAACATGTTACCGAAATTAAAAGAACATTTAATTGTGCAGGATGCAACTGACCTTGCCCAGCTGGCCGAGAGAGCGGCCCGCGTGGAAAAATTCCTGAGGGAGCAGGAAGAGAGGCGTCCTATGCGTCGAGTCCATTTCGAAGAAATGAAACTCAGTGATGATGAGGACGAACCTGTAGAGGTGGCTGTTGCAGAACTAGTTAAGACAGCCAAACCACATACATGTGCGGCTCTTAAGCCGCCAAAACATAGAGAGGCTAAATATAAGCCTGAGGAAGACCTCTTTGACATGGGCAAGGCAGATCAAGTGTTCGATGCCCTACTCAAGGATGGTGTGATTAAGCTGCCTGAGGGGCAGAAATTACCTACGGCTGAGGATATTCGAGGCCGATCTTTTTGTAAGTGGCATAATTCTTTTACTCACAGCATTACAAAATGCAGGAGTTTTAGGACTGCCATACAGAACAAAATAAAAGAAGGACGATTGAAAATTGCAGGTATGAAGGTGGATTTAGACCCGCTCCCTCAACTTTCAATTGGCGCTTCTAGACTCTTACCAAACCCAGAAGATAGCGGCTCCAATAGCCGGACTGATAAAGGAAAAGAACATATTGAGTTCGACGAAAATGATGTAGATTTGTTATCGGACGAATCTGATCATGAAAGAAGAAAAGAGTTGTATAGTAAACAACCAAGATTTAAGAGCATGTCGAAGGAAGACTTCAAGAAAGTCTGATGGGTGATTTTCACCACTCATATTTTACCACAAGCGGATGGTTGTCATCAAGTAATAAAAACCGGTGAATACCGGGTCGAACCCAAGGGAATTTCAGAATATTATTTCATTCCGGAGAATATTTTAATTGTTTTAAGTTTATTTAATATATTTTATATTTTGAAAAGGATTTGTTTAATTCTAATGGTGATTAAATTAAAATAGTGACATTAAATTAAAATAAAGCAAATTAAAGTTTTAATTGATAAAAATACTAATGGGAGTTGCTTGTAATATTTTAAAAGTTGCCATCTTTATTATAAAATAGAAATTGTGTAATAATTTGACATTTCCCAATGTTCTAAAAATCAATTTCTTAAGTTTAAATATTTTTATAAAGATTAAAAATATAATAATCTACTAAAACTCCAAATTATGCTTAAACGGACTTCATGGAAGCTGATTAGATTATCTAACATTTCGCAATCATTATTCTAGGCCTAAATTTGAGTCTTTTCCAAGCATACAAATTTTCCTATAGCAATTAATAGGCACTTTTCATTTCCCAAATCATTGTGCACATGCTAGAATCCATTTATAATGTAATTTATTCCCAATTCCGGTACTAAAATATTAATTCTACTTTTTATCTCCCGATTTAGCAAAGCAGAATTTATGGAATTAAATTCTAACATTCAAATTATGCTAAACAGTGTAAATAATCTAATAATTATGGTAAAATAATAATAAAACATGGTAAACTGGATTTAAATAATAATATTAAAATGCAGACAGATTAGAATTAATGCCAGATTACTAAAAATAGAAAATTTACGTTTGATCGATCAATTTAGGCTCTAGCAGATTAATATTCTAAACCACAGATTTGATAAAACACAAAAGATCAATCAATTCAGTAATTTCTGACATATAATCCTAATACAGATTTTAGCAGAATAGCAGATTTATCTATCTTAATCGATTAAAAATCAGATTACACCTAAACATGAGATTTTCACTTCTAAGATCAGGCAAAAAAATGGCGCTTAAACCAATTTAGACAGATTTTAATATGATGGCAGATTAATCGATCAATTGAGATTAAATAAATAAAATTGCAGATTCGCAGTTTTCATCCAATCTTCATAATCGATCAAATTCTGGTAGCCAATACATGATTCTAATCCACATTCTAACAATCAAAGCAAATTAATCCAGATTACAGAATTAAACATCGACATATTATTGCTTCCATAAAAGATAAATTCGTACTTCAAAGTGATTCTGAACTCCCGTTCTAGAACACTTCTAACACGAACAATACAGAAATCCGTCTACAAATTAAGAACATGATAGCAGATTATTTTTAGAGGCAATTTCAATTCATTACAATGCAAGAAAAAGAAAGGCAACACCTAGAATAGGAAGAACACGCCCAGAACAGCGTCCTTGTTGCATTCCTCCGGCATGATTTTGTGTTTCTGGCCTTCTTCTCCCATTAGCAGATTGTTTCAGAGTGTTTCTATCGATGAATGGTAAGTCTCCTCTGATGAAATGAAGAAAAACGGACCTTAAAACCGTGTTCGGGAGGTTAAGAAACTGCTCAACCGCGACGTCGGCGCATAAAATGGCGCTCGAGAAGGGTTTTAGGCGCCACCAAGTAGAACTGGCGCATACGCTGATTTTCCGAATTTTCCAAAACGGCGCAAAAAGTGGCGCTGGAGGGGCATTTTATGCGCCGCCAAGAAGCAATGGCGCATTCTGACAATTTCCTCAAATTTCTGAAAGTGGCGCAAAAAGTGGCGCATAAAGGTGGTTTTAGGCGCCACCAAGGAGGAATGGCGCATCCTGAAGCTTTTCCATCCGAAATTTCTCCAAGTGTTGAAGTGGCGCATAAAATGGCGCTGGAGAGCATTTTTATGCGCCGCCATGCTGAGGTGGCGCATTCTGGAGCCTTCCAGTGTTGAAAATTCCGAATTTTGCATCCTTTGACCTCCGAACATCTTCTTTCTTCATTTTAATGCCTGAAACATCATTGCAATGTCTTAGAATTGCCAAAGTCTTATTAAAAAGCATAAAACAAGGTAAATTGAGCTCAAATAAGCTCAAATTAAGCTGTCTTATTAATATTTACAAAACACATGAAATGTACACTAAAAAGCAGTAAAATAGGATCACATACATGCAATTTAGGTTCTTTTTATCATAATTTAAGCTTATTTAAATGTGGTTTCTCAGGGTGCATCAACATCCTCACACTTAAATATTGCTCGTCCCTTGAGCAATGAGATCAATTAGCACATCAACTTGCCAATCAAGATAATAAAGATAAAGTCTTTATAGTTCTGCCAAATCATAGATTTCAACAATAAAATGAGATAAGAGGGTTCAAAGTTTAATGTACTAGAACTAGGCAAATTGGTATGCATCAGCTATTAGAACCAGATATCCAAAGCATTTACAATACAGAAAACAGATTAATTATACCTAGCACTCAATATGGGAAAGCGAATAATGTAAATATGCTTTTCTTTTCCAGTCTTTAAATATGCTCAATCTATGGCTAGGTTTCACTATATTCTAGACACTTTGGCTGAGTTGTAGACGGTTGAATTCCAAAAGCTACTCGTGTCACCGAATATGTGTCAGTCATCCAGTCAAGAGTTTATGAAAATTTTTTATTTAATCACCCTGTTTTTCTCTTCTTTTTTTTTTTTTAATCTTGCATTCCTTAATTTTCTTTTCTTTTTCTTCTTGCAAGATCACTTGTTTTGTTTTGTTTTTCAATACAGGGCTCTTACTCTGACTTTATTTTAATTAAGCATTTAAAAAGACTTAGAACGAGCATATTTGTTTATAAATAATGATAACTCTCCACATTTTAAATAACTAGTCTAATTAATCAAAAAGCTTTCTGCAAGGCAAATAGAATTGTCATCAATAGCCCAAACAACTTGCATATCAATTTGACATAGTCTAGAACTTTAAACTAAGAAACCTAACACTCATTAAATTGTAAAATCGGATTAGAGCAGAACATTTAGACTTATTTGGATTTTCTCCAGATTGGCATTGATGTGATAATCTCTAAATAATAACACCACTGGGAAAACACAATTTAAATTAAACATAATCAAAGCATCCTAATCATGCACGTACTACTTTATTCAAAACATAATAGAAATTAAAATAAACTAATTAAGCTCTTACCAACATACTTCATGCAAATTAATAATGTAAAACATGAAAAGATCACACCTGGAGTATGTAGATCCCTAGAATTTCTTTTTACCAACATGGATGTTCCCTTTTTGCTTCTCCTTGGCATATCCTGCTTCTTTATATATTTATATGGTATTCACTTATACAAAAGATAATTGTTAGAACTCATGGCAAATTATAAGTTGAAATAATTAAACCTCATCCATAATTTATTTAAATTCAGATTTTATTATTAAATTTCAGATTTTTATTTATTTTGTAGGCACATTTTATCAATTAAATAATTATGGACAGATTTAATTAAAATATCAAATTTCATAAATTTACCAAAAGCAAAATACCACAAATTCTAGCAACTATTACATAAAGAAGCTAATTAAATAAGCAAAATAGCACCAAAATAATTCTAACTATTACAACTTAAGCCAAAAAGGGAGCAATCCTATCTAATCAAGAATCTAGATTTCTAAGGATCCATCCGAATCACCTACTTCATCTTCCCTAGGAACATCATCATCCTCTGTAGAGCTCGAACTAGTAGTAGGAGGAATATATCGATCACCTAGACTTTCAGTCATGAAGAATTCAAGCCTATTAGAAAGTTGTGAAATTTGTGCTCGTGTACTATCTTCCTTCCTCTTCATCTCCTCTCTAAGCTGATGAATCTCATAGGTCATCCTATTGATTGCGATCTCTGCAGGCTCTACCTTAGTACCAGATGTACTAGGTCTATCAGGATGACAAGTGGGTGTCCCACGGGATGTGGTAGGGTAGGCAAGCTCTGCACATCTTACTCCAGGCTTGTTATAGAAATTCTTGAAAGAGATAGGGGGCTTTGGCTTCACATCATGAGCATAGGCAGCCATATTCACTCCAGCTCTTTCACAAAGTGTCCAAATCAGTGCAGGAAATCCCAGCACAATCCGAGCAGTATCAGACGCCATTCTATCCAACTCATATGCTACCATCTCTCCAATATCAATAGGTAGCCCGTTCTTCACACAATACACAAAATAAAGATCCTCTGCACTCGGTTGTGAAGTGTGTGAAGTAGGAAATACCTTATGCTTGTAGAGCAGGTAGATCTGATAGAGCGGTGCAGCCATTAAAGTAGCTACAACATTCGCCTTCTTCTCTCCAATGTAGGCCACCCTCTTTTGAGTTTCAAACATCTCTTTCAAAATCCTTTTCTCCAATTCGGGTCCTCCTTCCTCATCATAAACAGGATCATGGAAGTGCTTCTTCTTCGTAGCTGGGCACGAAACATCCACAGTACCATAAAGTTCATTGATCACTGCAGGACCATATGGCACAGGCACTCCTCTAATCCATGAAGTGTAGTGATCATACTGAGCATTGCACAAAAACTGTCTGGTAAGCTCCCAAGAATAAACTCCTTCCGGATGCGCAGCAAATTTCATCCATCCTCGACTCATGAAAGCATCATGAACCGAGAATCTCTCCATGTCAGCTTCAGTGAACCCTTTGTCTGCAAAAATCCATCTATCCACCATATTCTGATAATAGGAATACGCAGTTTGATTGATGAAAATGGCCGGATTGAAAATATCCCCTGTTAATTCTTCCAGAGGAGTAGTATCGTTCTTTCTATTGTGACTCTTCCTCTTGGTTTTAGATTCACGAGGAATTTCTGGTGAAATTTCCTCCGGGGATTCAGCGACATCTTCTTGCTGTGGATCATCCTCCGTTGGTTGAGCAGAATTGAAGGAAGTATCATCGCCATTATACGAGTCCGGAGCTACCAGATTGTTTACAAATTCATCTTCAGCTCCCACAGCAGCCGGCTCCGGAATGGGTTCATTAATTTCTGGTGTCTGTGATGGGGCAGGCTCTGTGGTTTTCAATTTCTTTCCACCCTTGTTTCTTGGGTTATTCTTTCTCTTTGGTCTCATGGTGGCAGAATTTCAGGAAGAAAGGATTGGGATTGGAAAGCTAATTAAACTGGAAGAAGAGAAAAATTGACAGAATTGAGGTTGAGATTGTGACCGATCGGTCATGCCCTTTTTAAAGAGGTGAAATCTTGATTTTGTTGAGATATGGTGGGATTGATTTAATCTAGATCCAAATATACACTAAACATACGATTTAGAGTGAGTATAATGCTGTTTAGGATCCCAAAAATCGAATAGATATGATTTGGATTTCCTGGATTCGCGAATTTTTGAAGGATTTGCGTCGATGGCGCAAAAAGTGGCGCATAAGGTCACTTTCAGGCGCCAACAAGCACAACTGGCGCATTTTAAAATAATATAAATTTTAAAAATTAAATTGGCGCAAAAATTGGCGCTGGGAAGGGGTTTTATGCGCCACCTAGAAGGAGTGGCGCATCCTGAAGCCAACTTGGAAAAACTCTAATTCAGTGGCGCAAAAAGTGGCGCAGAAAGGCAGATTTATGCGCCACCAAGCATGTGTGGCGCATTTTGGAAAAACTTAGAAAAATTTCTAAGTCTTTTGGCGCATAAAATGGCGCTCAAGGGTGTTTTTAGGCGCCACTATACCTAAATGGCGCATTCTGTGTCAAATCGAGCAGAATGTGTTTTTCCTAAGTTCTTCCCCATGATGTCCAAAATCTCCAAATCGCTCAACAATACCAATTTCACTTCATTTACACCTCAATCTAGTTCAAATAAACTTCATTGATCTTTTAACCAGTTCAAAACACTCAATTAAGCATGTTATTGGTAAGAGCTACTTTATTGAATCAAAAAGCAACTAAAAACCTTAAAATTCATTTAAACTCCATCTACTATTCTATAAAATTACAAGAACATGGATAATAGAAATAACAAGTCTAAAATAGCAAAAGTACTAAAATAAAATAGAGTTAGGACAATTACAACCTAAATGCAAATACTGAAATGTAGCAAAATAAACTCAGAAGCGCAATAGAGTCGAATACATAGGCCTATCAATACATATCATCTATAATAATCATAAGCCTATCTATCGCTCATCTCTCTCAATCAGTCGGAGTCCTCAGAATCATCATCATCGTTGTCACCCACTTCTTCAGACCCATCTCCAGCATCAGCATCCTCAGCATCCTCATCGCTACCATCGCTACCATCTCCAGACCCCACGTAGTCCTCATCATCATCGTCCTCAGAAGGTGTCTGAGGAGCGACATACCGCTGTCCTAAGCTCTGGGACATAAAATACTCAAGTCTGGCTGCATGATACGCTTGGGCTCGGGCATTCTTTTCAATCTGATCGCTCAAGAAGTTTTGTCTCTGAGCTACCAACCTCATTCGTTCATCCATAGTATTCATCCAGTTTTGCTGGTTGGTCATCATCGTCTGCTGATCAATCCTCAATGCCCTGGCCCAATCCGGCTCTCCCGGATACTGCTGATGTGACTGCTGCGACTGCTGTGGCTGAGCTCTGCCACGTCCTCTACCTCGACCTCTACCACCTCGTGTACCCCGGGTGGACTGTGAAGGAGCCTCAGAATGCTCCTGGCTAGCATGTGAAGGTGCAGGTGGCGGTGACTGCCTGGGTAACTCCCTCGGTAGTATCATGGGCTTGCATCTAATCCCAGGCAGCTTGAAGTTTCTCTTCCCAAAGGGAATAGGGGGCCTCATCCTCCAGTCTCTGTCAAACTGCCCCATATCCACCCCTGCCTGTGCACACAGCTGCCATATCAAGCTGGGAAACATGAGAGCAGATCTCTTAGACACCCCTGGTGTCTGTCTCAACTCCAATGCAATAAGCTCTCCCATGTTAACCGGGCTCCCCACCTTGATGCAATATGGGACGTACATATCCACAGCAGTAGGTCCAGAGGTGTGAGTCGAAGGACTCAGTCTAGATCTGTAGAACATGAGCAGCTGATACATGGGTGCATCCATATCAGGCCCATGTAACCTGCTCATGTCATCGTCATCATAAGTGAGGACATCCTCCTGACCCTCAAACATAGACATCAAGACCAGCTTCTTGATCTCCTCCCTATCATCAGCCCTCATAACTGGCTCCCAAAAATCCCTGCCGTAAGGCACATCCACTACTCCGAAAAACTGGTTGATATGCTGAGGAGTGATGGGTACTCTAACCCCGAAAATCCAAGAATCCTCCTCCTCAGCGTTGGCTAGAAACAGTCTAGTCAACTCCCATGAATATGTCCCGGCTGGATGTCTAACAAATCTCTCCCAACCTCTGGATCTGATAGCATCACGGAGTAGGGGGTGCTGCAGATCTCTGTCTGAAAATCCTCTATCGGCAATGATTCTCTTCTTGTGGAATCTCTTGTATAATTCATAGGCTCTGGCACTCCTAAACACAGTGGCATCAAATATGCCCGGACTGACATAATGCAACTCGGGGACATAGGTTCTCGGATCCTGCTTTTTCGGTCCTCCCCTATCCTCCTGCTCCTCCTGATCAACCTCCTCCTCATCTTCCTCTCCTCCTAGAGCCTCAGGGACAGGCTCCTGTATAACTAATGCCGCAGATCTCCCCCTCCTAGGTCGAGAGGAAGTAGAAGTAGTAGCGGGTGCCTTCCCCCGAGAGGCTCTAGTGGGGGCCTGTGAATGATCCGATGCCTCAGGCTGAGGCTGATCGGGCTTGTCAGGCTGATCAGGCTGATTGACCTCCTGATGGTCATCAGCGGGCACTGTAGTGTGTCTAGAAGATGCACCGCTCTTGGACTTACTCCTCCTAAAATAGGAGAGAAGTCCTTTGGACTTAGAGGCACCTCCTGATCCTTGGGGCTGATCCATCTGTGTCGAATTTTTAGTGCGGAGTCTGCGATTTTCAAAAACATGCTCATCAGGAATAGGAGTAGGAACGCTATCCGGTGACTGTGGATCATAAATCCCCAATCTCCCCTCGGGCATCGGTATATACCTATAACCCGATTTCTTAGGGAGATTTGGAGGATTATACATTATATTGGCACCTGATTGTACAAAAATGATGGGTTAGTATCATATATATGCATTGCCTCCCATCCTCACACTTAAGTTTAAACCATAGGTTTAACTTAAGTGTTAAGTATAAAGCAAACATATACATCAACCTAGAATGTGGGATTTATATGACTCAATGACCAAAATGTTGCATTTTAAAGTTCATAAATCCTAAACTTTGTTTAAAGAAATAATCCATTTTATCCCAAAGTTTAGGACTCACATTTAGGACAACTTTTTTAATAAAAACTCTCATTTTATTAAATTTCCAGATTTAATAAATAAAATAACCTAACTTAATAAACTAGTTTATCCTAAATGGTTTAAATTAATATTTAAATCCATTCCAATTTATTTATAGGATAAATTAAACTATTTAGATTAACTAAATTACTAATAAGAGAGTTTTTATCAAAACATGGTTTAATTAACTCACATTATGAAAAATATGGAATTCTTGACATAAAAATGAGCTTATAATTTCAATATAACTAAAATGACATATACTAGTGATATTTTATCCATTTAATTATCAAAAATGCCATTTTAATCAATTTAAAAATAATTTTCAGATTTAATAATTCTCAAAAATTCCAACTTTTTAAGATTAATCCAAAAATTTCACATTATGCATTCCAACCATGTTCTACAACATTTTGTTCAAACTAAACAAGAATTTAGATAATCAAAATCAAATTTTATCCCACATTCTACAAAAACCCAAAATTCAAGTAACAATATCAATACCAAAATTAATGCATTCCAAAGCACTAAATTATGATAACAATTGAATTAGGATAGCCATTCTTACCTAGATTGAAGGATTTGAACACTTTGAAGAGGAATCCCCAAAATTGGAAAACTAGGGTTCTTGAACCCTAATTTGATTGAACAAACAAAATTTGGATTTTGGGATGAGAATTTGAACACTGTAGATAAAAATTGATAGGAAGAAACAAGAATTGGAAGAATTTTTACCAAAATGGCGCAAGTGTGTCGCTTGGGAAGAAGAATGGCGCTCGGTCTTGAGAAAGAAAGGAGGAGGCTCGGTCGAATGGATGAAAAATGAGAAGAGGAGGTGAATTTTGGGGTAAAAATCCCGATTTTGGACCCGGGTCAGGGTTCTGACCCGCGGGTCGATGCGCCAAAATGGCGCTTCGATGGTGTTTTAGGCGCCACTCAGTACAAGTGGCGTCTGAGTTTTTTCTGAAAAATCCCAAGTCCAAAAATGGCGCGTCCAACGGCGCTCGGGAGTGATTTTATGCGCCACCAAGAAGAAGTGGCGCATAACCCGACTTCAATTTTTTCCAAGTTTAAATGTGGCGCAATTTTTGGCGCTAGGGAGCAATTTTATGCGCCACAAAGCATATGTGGCGCAAAAACTGACTTAAAACTTTTCCAAGGTCGAAATTGGTGCATAAAATGGCGCCTGAGCTTGGTTTTGGGCGCCACCAAGAAGGTGTGGCGCCTAAACTGAGTATGTGGCACTCGAATTTCAGCTCAAACTTCACCAAAATGATAGTCAATACACTCCCTAAGGTTAGCAAGTCAGATTTAGCAAATGTAACCTCCCTAAATCCTCCCGGATCATAATTCTCCTCAATTAAATCAACTAGTCCATATATATCCTCCTCCTCAACTCATCACCGAGTCAAAAATGCACAATTCAAGATCAATACTCCAAGCACACACAAGTCTATCATTTCTCAACATTTTGCTACTTATTCCAATTCAAAGCAATGTCCTACTCAATTTATTGAACACATACAATACATATCATAACAATTAAACAGCATAATTAAAATGAAAACACGACTTACATTAATAAAAGCAGTAAAACAACTAAAAGCACATAAACAATAAAATGCAAAATATTTTTGTCTTTTTCTGCCATTTTATAATTTTTATTGATTTTCATAAATTTTAATAAATCAAAACTCAACATAATTAAACATGCAATGCAAATACTTCAATAAGCAGATTTAAACAACCAAAGGCTTAACATTAATTTGCTCGATGAATTTAACTTCATCTCCAAAATAATGTTTAAGTCTTTGACCATTTACAGTAAATTCCCTTTCATCATCAGCTTTTAAAACTACTGCACCATTATCCAACACCTTCGCAATCCTAA
This sequence comes from Hygrophila difformis, assembly GCA_030278955.1. Lineage (NCBI taxonomy): Eukaryota > Viridiplantae > Streptophyta > Magnoliopsida > Lamiales > Acanthaceae > Hygrophila > Hygrophila difformis. Next base: position 20,874,501 of record JAOANR010000003.1, read on the forward strand.
AAGGCCCTGACCACTTCGTTTTCAATTTCCCAGGAAACACTTTAAATCTAGAATTATATAAAAGCACTAATTGACCAGCTTCAAACACCTTAGGCCTAAGCATTTTATCATGATAAAGCTTTGTTCTTTCTTTATAAATTAGAGCATTATCATAAGCATGACGTCTCATTTCTTCTAACTCATTAAGATCTACCTTTCTTTTCTCTTGAGCTTCTTTAAATTCGAAATTTAATTTCTTCATAGCCCAAAGCGACTTAAACTCAAGTTCAAAAGGCAAGTGACAAGCTTTACCATAAACCAATTTAAACGGGGTCATCCCTATGGGTGTTTTAAAAGCTGTTCTATAAGCCCATAATGCTTCGTCTAACTTAAAAGCCCATTCTTTTCTAGATTTTCCTACAGTAGCTTCCAAAATCTTTTTGATCTCGCGATTAGTGACTTCTACTTGTCCATTGGCTTGAGGATGATAGGGTGTTGTTATCCTATGATGAACATGAAATCTAGATAACAGTTGATTAACAGCCCTATTGACAAAATGAGATCCACCATCACTAATGATTGCTTTAGGCACACCAAAACGGGTAAAAATTTGCTTTTTCAAAAATTTAATTACTTGTTTAGCATCATTCAACGCACATGCTTCAGCTTCTACCCATTTTGACACATATTCTACAGCAACTAGAACATATAATTTCCCATTAGATGGTGGAAATGGACCCATGAAGTCAATCCCCCACAAATCAAACAACTCAACAGGCATAATTCCTTTTAAAGGCATTTCATCTCTTTTAGTGATATTACCGGCCCTTTGACATACGTCACATTTTTGCACAAATGATCTAGCATCCCTATAAATATTAGGCCAAAATAAACCACCTTCAAGTACCTTATGAGCTGTCCTATTCGGTCCAACATGTCCTCCTCCAAGTCCTTCATGGCATGCTTTTAAAACTTTCTCAAAGTCCTCATCCGGGATGCATCTCCTTATAATCTGGTCTGCACACAGTCTAAACAAATAAGGCTCATCCCAAATAAAATACTTAGCATCAGTTTTAAATTTTTGCTTTTGACTATGCCATTTTAAATGATCAGGAATTACACCACATGCTAAATAATTTACAAAATCAGCAAACCAAGGATCAGAGGAAGTATTATTAATTAAATACAAATTTTCATCAGGAAATGCATCATTTATTAATTTTTCTTCCCCTTTTTCATGCTCTAATCTCGACAAGTGATCAGCTACAGGATTTTCTTCACCTTTTCTATCTTTAATTTCTAAGTCAAATTCCTGTAACAATAATACCCATCGAATCAACCGAGGCTTAGCATCTTTCTTTGTAAACAAATATTTAATTGCAGCATGATCAGTGTAAACTACAGTTTTAGAACCAATCAGATAAGGCCTAAACTTCTCACATGCATACGCAACAGACAATAATTCTTTTTCAGTGGTAGCATAATTTCTTTGTGCAGAATTTAAAGCCTGACTAGCATAATAAATAACATGAAGTTTCTTATCCTTTCGTTGACCCAGTACTGCACCAACAGCAGAGTCACTAGCATCGCTCATGATCTCAAATGGCAGGCTCCAGTCGGGTGGCTGAATAATTGGTGCAGTTATCAGTGCTTCCTTGATCCTATTGAACGCCTCAACACATTCATCAGAAAAGTTAAACTCCACATCTTTGCACAACAATTTAAACAGGGGCAATCCAATTTTTGAAAAATCCTTTATAAATCTCCTATAAAATCCAGCATGTCCCAGAAAACTTCTCAAAGTTTTTAAATTAGTAGGAGGTGGAATTTTTGCAATTACTTCTACTTTAGCCCTATCAACTTCAATGCCATTTTTAGAAATTCTATGTCCTAAGACAATTCCTTCATTAACCATAAAATGACATTTTTCCCAATTAAGAACTAAATTTGATTCTTCACATCTAATCAGAACCTTTTCCAGATTAATTAAACATTTTTCAAAATCAGACCCGAATACAGAAAAATCATCCATAAATACCTCAATGCATGTCTCAATTAAATCAGAAAATATAGACATCATGCATCTCTGAAATGTAGCTGGAGCATTACACAGACCAAATGGCATTCTCCTATATGCAAATGTACCGTAAGGGCATGTAAAAGTCGTTTTATCTTGATCCTCAGGTGCAATTGGAACTTGATTATAACCAGAATAGCCATCTAAAAAGCAATAGAATTCATGACCAGCTAAACGCTCTAGCATTTGATCAATAAAAGGCAACGGAAAATGATCTTTCCTAGTTTTATCATTCAATCTCCTATAATCAATGCAAACACGCCATCCAGTAGTAGGTCTAGTAGGTACTAATTCACCATTTTCATTTCTAATAACAGTCATACCTCCCTTTTTAGGCACTACTTGTACTGGACTAACCCACTGACTCTCAGAAATAGGATAGATAATACCTGCATCGAGTAGTTTAATCACCTCTGCTCTTACAGCTTCTTGTAGATGTGGATTCAATCTCCTTTGGGGTTGTCTAACTGGCTTGTCGTCCTCCTCCATGTAAATCCGATGTGTGCACAATGCTGGACTCAGTCCCTTGATATCAGCTATTGTCCAACCTATTGCTCTAACATGCTTACTCAACACTTGGGTTAATGCATTTAATTGATCATCATTTAATTTATTACTTGCAATAACAGGTAAAGTATCATTCTCACCAAGAAAAACATACCTCAAGTGTGATGGCAGCTCCTTCAATGTCAACGTAGGTGGCTTTTCAACAGACGGAACTAATTTGGATTCTTCAATTGCACATGTTACTTGCACAGGTAATCCTCCCTCACACTTACTTTCAGCTAAGTCTTCACAACTCTCCACTAACTGCTCAAACTTCCTATAGGGATCGTGTCTAGCAAAGAACTCTCTCTCAATCACCTCATCCTCCTGATAGATAGCTGTGACTCTATTACACGGGTAGGTGTCAGAACTAGCGTGTTGTGTTTTAGTTGTCTTAGAAATGTCAAACGACACTTGTTCATTACCTACTTTAAGTGTAATTTTACCATCATCCATGTCTACCATAGCCCTACCAGTTTGAAGAAATGGTCTACCTAAAATCAGAGGGATATCAATGTCCTTTTCCATATCAAGAACAACAAAATCAACAGGGAAAATGAAGCTCTCTACTTGAACAGGAACATCTTCTACAATGCCCAAAGGAGTCCTAATGGATCTATCAGCAAGCTGTAGCTGCATCCTAGTAGGCTTCACAACTCCTACTCCTAGTTCTCTAAAGACATGTAGAGGCATCAGATTAATACTAGACCCGAGATCACACAAGGCTTTGTTGAATTCTTTAGTGCCTATGATGCACGGAATAGTATAACTCCCAGGATCTTTTTGTTTAACAGGTTGCCTTCTTTGTAAGATTGCACTGCATTCCCCTGTCAGTGTCACTTTCTCTTCATCATCAACACTCCTCTTTTTTGATAGAATTTCTTTTAAAAACTTAGCATAGACGGGCATTTGTGCTATAGCATCAGAGAAAGGAATATCAATTCTTAAATTCTTAAAGACTTCTAAGAATTTAGCATAATCTTTATCTTCCTTAGCCTTTTTAAGACGCTGTGGGTAAGGGATAGGTGGCTGATATGACTTGACTGGAACAGTAGACTTTCCCTTATCCTTACTCCTATCAACACTAACTCTCTCACTCTCCTTAGGCTCCTCAGAATCCTTCTGCTGACTTTCTTTCTCTGTATCCTCACCTTGATCGTCTACAGTATCAGCTGAAACCTCTGGATCATCTAAGGTAGGGTAAGGATTAGGTAATTCCTTTTTATTCCTTAAAGTGATTGCTTTACATTGCTCTTTTGGATTAGGATCAGGCATGCTTGGTAGTGTTCCTTGCTGTCTATTTGAAGTGTCCCTAGCAATTTGACCAACTTGTACTTCTAGATTTCTCATTGAGGCTTGCATTTGCTGAATTGTTTGTTGTTGAGACACGATTGTGCTCATTAACTCTTTTAAATTAACTTCATCACTTACTTGATTTTGTTGCAGCTGTTGTTGAGGTTGAAAGTTCCTAGGTTGTTGGTTAGGGTAGAAGGACTGATTTTGATTTCTGTTTTGATTAAAGTTTTGATTCTGATTTTGATTTTGGTTTTGAAAGTTTTGATTTTGATTTGGGTAATTTTGATTTTGGTTTTGTGGATAAGATTGACGGTTGTTTTGTGGATAAGTGTTTTGTTGGAATTGAGAGTTTTGATTAGGGTAAAAATTTTGGTTTTGAGGTCGGTTTTGGTTGTAATTCTACTGCCTATTTCCCATGTAGTTCACATCTTCCACTTGCTCCTCAGTGCTCTCACACTGCATAGTCTCTTGAAGTCCTTGATCAAGCAAGTGACAAGCTGATGATTCATGAGGTCCATGACAAATACCGCATCTCACAACTTTAGCTTGACCTTTCTTAAGCGTAGAAACTTCCCTCATCAAAGCATCTAACTTAGAATCTATAGCAACTGCCTTTTCTACCTCATAGATTCCCCCTTTTGTTTTATTTCTAGCATTTTTCTTACCAGGAAATTTTTTCATATTAGAAATCTTTTTCTCAATTATTTCTTTAGCTCTAGAAGGTCCTATAGATAGAAAAGAATCTCCAGCCGCTGCATCCAACAAGTTCCTCCAATGATCAATCAACCCATTGTAGAAGAAGTGCATCTGCTGCCAATCTTCAAAGCCATGATTCGGGCATCGTGCTAATAAAGTATTATATCTATCCCATGCTTCAAGCAAAGTTTCACCCTCATCTTGCACAAATTCTTTGATTTTTTCTTGTAATTCAATAACCTTAGATGGTGGGAAGAACTGTTCTAAGAAAGCTTCTAACATTTTATCCCAAGTAGTGACATCCCTTAATTGAAGTGAGTTGTACCAAGTTTTAGCCTTATCTCTAAGTGAAAACGAGAACAATCTCAACTTAATTTCATCACTAGTAACACCATTTATTTTCACTGTGTCACAATAGTCTAGAAAGTTCCTTATGTGTTCTACAGCATCATTCGTAGGTGATCCATTATATTGATTAGCTTGAACCATAGTGATTAGTGCAGGCTGAAGGGTAAAGCTTAGAGCATCTACATCAGGCCTAGGAGTTCTATTAAGCATATTTCCACTAGTTCCTTGTAAGTGTTCTTCAATGGTCATTTCAGCTTGATCATCGTGCTCCAAATCACCACCGTTACCTCCGTTATTACCCTGATTATCATTATCATTCGCTGCCATGTTTAACCTATTGAACTGAGCAACTAATTGATTAGTAAGATTTGTTGAAACTCCAGTCGTTGGAGAATAGTTGTCTTCATCAGAGGATGAATTAATTAATATTTCCAACTGAGCTGGTCTCCTACGTTTTCCTAATCTAATAGCTCTAAGAGTACGCTCAATTTCAGGATCATAAGCTATTTCTGCTTGCTTGCTTCGCACTGCAAATATTAAATAAAAATAAAATACAATAAGTAACAGTTAAATTAATATTTAACTTAATAGTTTTAAATTAATAAACTAAAAACAATTAAAAATTCACAACAAATTCCCCGGCAACGGCGCCAAAAACTTGATGGGTGATTTTCACCACTCATATTTTACCACAAGCGGATGGTTGTCATCAAGTAATAAAAACCGGTGAATACCGGGTCGAACCCAAGGGAATTTCAGAATATTATTTCATTCCGGAGAATATTTTAATTGTTTTAAGTTTATTTAATATATTTTATATTTTGAAAAGGATTTGTTTAATTCTAATGGTGATTAAATTAAAATAGTGACATTAAATTAAAATAAAGCAAATTAAAGTTTTAATTGATAAAAATACTAATGGGAGTTGCTTGTAATATTTTAAAAGTTGCCATCTTTATTATAAAATAGAAATTGTGTAATAATTTGACATTTCCCAATGTTCTAAAAATCAATTTCTTAAGTTTAAATATTTTTATAAAGATTAAAAATATAATAATCTACTAAAACTCCAAATTATGCTTAAACGGACTTCATGGAAGCTGATTAGATTATCTAACATTTCGCAATCATTATTCTAGGCCTAAATATGAGTCTTTTCCAAGCATACAAATTTTCCTATAGCAATTAATAGGCACTTTTCATTTCCCAAATCATTGTGCACATGCTAGAATCCATTTATAATGTAATTTATTCCCAATTCCGGTACTAAAATATTAATTCTACTTTTTATCTCCCGATTTAGCAAAGCAGAATTTATGGAATTAAATTCTAACATTCAAATTATGCTAAACAGTGTAAATAATCTAATAATTATGGTAAAATAATAATAAAACATGGTAAACTGGATTTAAATAATAATATTAAAATGCAGACAGATTAGAATTAATGCCAGATTACTAAAAATAGAAAATTTACGTTTGATCGATCAATTTAGGCTCTAGCAGATTAATATTCTAAACCACAGATTTGATAAAACACAAAAGATCAATCAATTCAGTAATTTCTGACATATAATCCTAATACAGATTTTAGCAGAATAGCAGATTTATCTATCTTAATCGATTAAAAATCAGATTACACCTAAACATGAGATTTTCACTTCTAAGATCAGGCAAAAAAATGGCGCTTAAACCAATTTAGACAGATTTTAATATGATGGCAGATTAATCGATCAATTGAGATTAAACAAATAAAATTGCAGATTCGCAGTTTTCATCCAATCTTCATAATCGATCAAATTCTGGTAGCCAATACATGATTCTAATCCACATTCTAACAATCAAAGCAAATTAATCCAGATTACAGAATTAAACATCGACATATTATTGCTTCCATAAAAGATAAATTCGTACTTCAAAGTGATTCTGAACTCCCGTTCTAGAACACTTCTAACACGAACAATACAGAAATCCGTCTACAAATTAAGAACATGATAGCAGATTATTTTTAGAGGCAATTTCAATTCATTACAATGCAAGAAAAAGAAAGGCAACACCTAGAATAGGAAGAACACGCCCAGAACAGCGTCCTTGTTGCATTCCTCCGGCATGATTTTGTGTTTCTGGCCTTCTTCTCCCATTAGCAGATTGTTTCAGAGTGTTTCTATCGATGAATGGTAAGTCTCCTCTGATGAAATGAAGAAAAACGGACCTTAAAACCGTGTTCGGGAGGTTAAGAAACTGCTCAACCGCGACGTCGGCGCATAAAATGGCGCTCGAGAAGGGTTTTAGGCGCCACCAAGTAGAACTGGCGCATACGCTGATTTTCCGAATTTTCCAAAACGGCGCAAAAAGTGGCGCTGGAGGGGCATTTTATGCGCCGCCAAGAAGCAATGGCGCATTCTGACAATTTCCTCAAATTTCTGAAAGTGGCGCAAAAAGTGGCGCATAAAGGTGGTTTTAGGCGCCACCAAGGAGGAATGGCGCATCCTGAAGCTTTTCCATCCGAAATTTCTCCAAGTGTTGAAGTGGCGCATAAAATGGCGCTGGAGAGCATTTTTATGCGCCGCCATGCTGAGGTGGCGCATTCTGGAGCCTTCCAGTGTTGAAAATTCCGAATTTTGCATCCTTTGACCTCCGAACATCTTCTTTCTTCATTTTAATGCCTGAAACATCATTGCAATGTCTTAGAATTGCCAAAGTCTTATTAAAAAGCATAAAACAAGGTAAATTGAGCTCAAATAAGCTCAAATTAAGCTGTCTTATTAATATTTACAAAACACATGAAATGTACACTAAAAAGCAGTAAAATAGGATCACATACATGCAATTTAGGTTCTTTTTATCATAATTTAAGCTTATTTAAATGTGGTTTCTCAGGGTGCATCAAAGTCCTAGAATCAGAAAAACAAGAACATAAAAAGAAGCAGAATCCTCCTCTGAGGGTTGAGATCCTTAAGCATGCTGTAGAGGTCCATGAGAATGGGAAACACCAACCTATTATCCATGATTATAGGCATGGTGTACAGGTGGTTCCAACTTTGATGAGGCGTCCCGAACATCCTGTTGAGGCTGAAAGGTGGATGAGGAATCGGGTTCAGAGCAGATTTGCCCAAAAGAAGTCGCCATCCATAACTAGAAGTCAATTTAGACGGGCTCAGAGACGGTATGCCGAGGAGATGCGGCAATGGGAAGCTCAGATACATAAGTTGGAGTCTTCCAAGCCTCAGAAGCCAATACAGCCGACTTATTTTAGGGGAGAAACCTCCGAACAGCGGAAACTCCTTCACCAGAAGGTACGTGGTACGGTGGCATGGGTTCCGGTTAGGGAACCTAACTCGCCCATAATACCTCATCAGGGAAAGATGCACAAGGACTCAAGAAGACCACTTCAACCACCACCACCTTCTACCAGAAGACCAATGTGGGAGGGACTACAACCGCCATCATCTTCTACTACCAGAAGGCCAGTACGAGAGAGATTGCAGTGGGTAGAACGAAAGCCTCGGATACCTTCACCAAGGCCTAGGGTAACCAAAGATGATCCTCTTCAGACTAAACCATCAGTTTCTAAAGACAAAGGTAAAGCCATAGCTACCGAGCCTGGTGATCAAGAAAGTAAGGTTAAGTCTGTGGGACAAAAATTCATTGAGAAATTAGACAGCATGGATCTGACTCCTTCAAATATGGCCATGGCTAGTGTGCTTATGAAGTACATGACATATTTAGCGGCCTAGGAGGCCGATGAACTCGGGAGTGAACCACATAGTTTCAAAGGATTCACAGCTTACTGCAAGGCGTTGGAATCCCAAAAGAAGCCAGAAGTCCCATCCGAAGCAAGATTAACCAATGAAGCGCAACAAGTGACTTTTGGGGCCACTACGTCTACAGAAGCAGGAGTGGCTGTGGAAGTCAATCTCAATGAACCTAAGGTGGGGATTGGTGCCTTAGGTATCATGACGGAGGAAGATGGCACGCTGGATGATATGAGTCTTGACATTGATGAGGGGTATGAAGATGGTGTATGGGACGATGCTGACCTCAACATTAACGAAGAGTACGATGGTGATTTAGAGGGCATGGATCTTGAGGATGATTTTGATAGTACGGAATTCTGGAAAAAATTGGATAAAGAGCTTGGGGATGCAGATCATAAGAAAGAGCAGGAAGAAGAATCGGCGGATCTCTCCGTACCCATGCAGGTCATTGGGTTAGCACCTGATGAAGATATAAGCGATGCCGAATCTGAGATTTGGGATGATGAAGAGCCATCATTCGCTAAGCTCATAGAAAAAATGGATGAAATGATAGCAGAATTGTCTCATCCAGCCCGGGATGTACCTCCTACACAAGAACTCGACGGCCAGCATGATGCTTCAAATTTAGCTTCGACACAGTTTGCCAAACCCGAGGTGGCCCAGACAAGGCAACTGAAACCCTTGTATGTCAAGGCTCACATTGATGGACGTCCTGTACGCAGGGTATTCATTGACAACGGGGCAGGGGCAAATGTAATGCCTATGTCGACTCTGAAGAAGATTGGGAAGAGTGAGAAAGATCTGATCCCCACCAGGGTCAGAATGTGCAGTTTCGTAGGAGAAGCAACCCAACCTGCCGGGTTCATAATGGCAAATGTCACTATCGGTTCCAAGACCATCAAAGTGGCCTTCTTTGTGGTGAAATCAAAGACTTGTTACTCGGCATTATTAGAACGTGACTGGATCCACATGGCACAATGTGTTCCCTCTACTTTACACCAACAGTTACTCATTTGGGATGGTGACCAGACAGAATTGGTAGAGGCGGATCCTCAACCCTTTGCAGGACAGGAAGCCAATGATGAGGCGATCTTCTACTTAGAAGACATCCAACCTGCATCAGCTTTAATTGGTATGGACATGGATCTGGAATCCATTGACTTCACAACAAGCGGCTTTAAGTTACGCCCTGCAGATAGCCGACATGAAGCATCATGCTCTGCATGACGAGCAGCTACGACATTTATAAAGACTTGTTGCAGCGGCTCGCCAACACTGAAATAATGATGGGTGCCGAAATCAAGTCCAAAAACCCAACTGACATTCGGCCATCTGAGTGGCCATCTCCTATAAAGCGGACGTTGCCTAGTCCGGAAGCCAATGAACCACTTGTAAACATCAACCTCGGGACAGAGGCAGAGCCAAAGTTGACCAAGATCAGTGCGTCATTATCGGATGAAAAGCGGCACCAACTGGTGGAGCTGATTCATAAATATAAGGATTGCTTTGCATGGCAGTACACAGACATGCCAGGACTATCAAGAGATCTGGTGGAACATAAGTTGCCAACTCACCCAGAATTCAGACCTCATAAGCAGCCGCCAAGACGGTTCGACCCAGACACCATCCCAAAAATAAAGGCCGAAATTGAAAAACTTCTTAGAGCAGGTTACATTAGAACTTGTCGTTATGTAGAATGGCTTGCAAATATTGTACCTGTTATAAAAAAGAACGGGCAATTAAGAGTCTGTATAGACTTTAGGAATTTAAACTTGGCAACACCCAAGGATGAATATGTGATGTCTATGGCCGATATGCTCGTTGATGCGGCCGCTGGCCACAAGTTTTTATCTTTAATGGATGGTTATTCTGGATACAATCAAATCTTCATTTCTGAAAATGATGTACATAAAACAGCCTTTCGTTGCCCAGGGCCAGTCGGCATCTTTGAATGGGTAGTCATGCCTTTCGGATTGAAAAATGCTGGGGCAACATACCAAAGGGCCATGAATATGATTTTTCATGATTTAATTGGCCATACACTTGAAGTTTACATCGATGACATAGTTGTGAAATCATGCGAATTTGATCAACACTTGGATCACCTTGAAGGTGCCTTCATCCGAATGAGGCAACATGGGTTGAAAATTAATCCAGCTAAGTGTGCCTTCGGAGTGGCGGCAGGGAACTTCTTAGGTTTCCTGGTGCATGAGAGGGGCATTGAGGTGGACCAAAATAAAGCTAAGGCCATATTGGAAGCCCGTGCACCATCCAATCTCAAAGAGTTGCAATCACTAATTGGTAAAATCAATTTTTTTAAGGAGGTTCATTGCCAATGCAGCAGGAAAGATGAAAGCGTTCACTACCTTACTTAAAGGAAGAAAGAACGAGAAATTCATGTGGACGTCGGAGCATCAGGCAGCCTTTGAAGAAATAAAAAGAGCGTTGGTCAACCCTCCAGTATTAGTACCGCCAAAGCTTGGAGTACCTTTGAAACTATACGTATCCGCTGCCGAAGAATCTATCGGTTGCCTGCTTGCACAGGATGATGAAGACGGCAAGGAGAGGGCTATCTATTACCTTAGCAAGACTCTGCAAGGGCCAGAAGTGAGATATACCGCATTAGAAAAATTATGCTACGCCCTAGTATACTCCTGCAACAAGTTGGAACACTACATGCTGCCAAGAACAATTCATGTAGTAGCTCCCTTTGACTTGGTAAGGACACTCTTGCACAAGCCAGCATTGAAAGGCCGACAAGCTAAGTGGGCTATGAAGATTAGTCCCTTTACCCTGGTACATATTCCCCAAAAGGCAGTCAAGGGACAAGCCTTGGCTGATTTTTTAGCTCAACATCCTTCGTTGACATTGCCAGAGGATCCCAAAGAAGTGTCCTTTATAGGGTTCGAACCTTGGGAACTAACTTTTGATGGATCTTGTGCAAGCAGCGGTTCAGGAGCCGGTATTACGATTACTAGTCCTCGTGGAGAACATTGGAAGCTTGCTAGAGAGTTAGAGCCTGACACCACCAACAATCAGGCGGATTACGAAGCTCTAATATTTGGCCTCGAGACAGCATTGCTGAAGGGTGCGAAATCCATTACAATTTTTGGAGATTCCCAAGTCATCCTGAAACAGTTAACAGGGGAATACGAATGCAAGAGTCCTAGATTGATTAAGTGTTATGAGGTAGCACTAGAGCTACTGGGCAAGTTTTCAGACGCCACCATCACACATGTGCCTAGGAGTCAAAATCAAGAGGCTAACGAGGTCGCTCAACTTGCTTCGGGCTGGCAGACTGGTCGCCCTAGGGGGGCACCATGCATTGCCACCATCACAAGTGAGCCTGAGGACCAACAAGAAATCCGAATTCAAAGTTCGAATGATGCAAACGATATCTTGAAAACCCATCATCTGGAGGAGATAGTTCTCTAAAGGTTAAAGCTTTACGGTACACACTAATTGATGGCGAATTATTCCGAAGGGCGGTCGATGGGTTACTACTCAAATGCATATGAACCCAAGATGCAAAGTTGGTGATGGGAGAAGTCCATGAGGGAATTTGCGGCTCTCATCGGGCAGGGCCTAGCATGAGGTGGAGTATCCACCGCCATGAATATTTTTGGCCGACTATCATGGAGGACTGCATCATCTACGCTCGAGGGTGCGAGGCTTGCCAAAAACATGGGCCGATTCAAAGAGTACCGGCGGAAGAGTTACACACAGTCATCAAGCCTTGGCCATTTCGTGGCTGGGGGATGGACATCATCGGGAAAATTCATCCACCATCATCTAAGAATCACGCATTCATACTAGTGGCTACTGACTACTTTACCAAATGGGTAGAAGCATGGCCAATGAGGAAGATTGACCAAAATGATGTAATTAAGTTCGTGACTGAGCTCATACATCGATTTGGAATTCCCCAAACAATCACCGCTGACCAAGGTACTGTGTTCACTGGTGAGAAGTTTTTAGCTTTTGCTAAACAATTCGGGATTCACATATATCATTCCACTCCATATTACCCCCAAGCAAACGGTCAAGCTGAGGCCACCAATAAGATCTTGATAAATATGATCAAGAAGGCAGTAGGGGATAAGCCAAGGAAGTGGCATGAGGCTCTGACAGAAGTCCTATGGGCTTTCAGAAACTCTAAGTCTACAGCCACCGGCTTCACACCATACTATCTGACGTATGGTCATGACGCCGTCCTACCTTTGGAGATCACAGTCCCCTCTCTCAGAGTGGCCCAGCAACATCAGTTAGACTTAACTAAGTATGAAGAGGCCATGTTGCAAGAATTGGAGACAGCGGACGGCGACAAGCTGACCGCTCTGGAAAATATCCGTCGCCAAAAGATGAGAATGGCGAGACATTACGAAAAGAGGGTTCGAGGCAAAACCTTTAGCGAGGGAGACCTAGTATGGAAGGTGATTCTACCCTCGGGGGTGCGTGACAATGAAATAGGCAAGTGGTCTCTAAATTGGGAAGGACCATTCATTGTTACGCAAAGACTACTTAATGGTGCATACAAACTGATGGACATCGATGGCCAAGAACACAAACAGAGTATAAATGCAAAATACCTCAAAGTGTTTTATCCATCAGGGTGGGAATCTGAATAAGAAATGCAAGTGCATCAAAAGTGGCCAAGTCACAAGCTCGGCCAAAAAAGTAACAGTAATATCCCAAAGTAAAGGCAAGAGTTGCCCACCACAAGGCCGATGGGCTGACCCAAAAGTGTACTGAAAACAAAGCAGTGCAAAAAACTAAGGAGGAGGCTGCCTCACATCACCCAGTATACGCCGACGCATGAGGGCCCACTGATCACGAGTGCGCTCGAACATGTCCGTCAGACGGAGAAGTGCGGCCGCCGAAGCACGAGCGCGAACCGACAACCGAAGCCGACGAGTCCGAACTCCCGATAACTCAGCCGATAAATCACGCTCATCTGCGGCTAAACGATCATAGGAAGTCTCTAACTCAGCAGCTCGGGAAGAAATGTCAGCCAAGACAGGCTCTAAGGTAGCAAGCTCCTCATTAGCCTCCTGAATGGTGCGCCTACTCTCCAGAATGATACGCTCTGCCTCCTCAATATCACGCTCTGCTTGCGTAACAACGTCCCTAAGATGCGATCTGCGACTCTCTCTAACTCCCCAATCAGTAGACAACTGCTCGCGCTGAGGGTGGATAGCCTCTATCTGAAAGCAAACCTCACGGTATCGTACCTCGAGGTCATCAAGCGGCGTCAGATCATGAGCAGACTGATCCGCAGAGCTACTAAAAGCGGGATAGGAAACAGCTAAATCAGCGATGCGCTCTGAAAAGCTAAGAAAGTCAGCATCCTCGGTAAAGGCGGAAACTGCGCTAACGTCGTCCAGCAGGCGATCAAGACTAGAGAACACCTCGGTAGAGAGTCGATCGATATGGGTGGATAGAAGGCGGTCAAACGCCTCGCATGATGAAACGACAACCCGGTCAACAGGAGCAGGCACCGAAGGGCCTGATAAAGAGGCCGCTGGGACTGAGGCACGAGCCATGGGCACCTGAGGACAACTTTACATGAATATAGGAACAAGAAATTCTAATAGCCTCAAAGGATGAAATTCTAATAGCATACCTGAGGAGGCAGCGCGACCGAATCAGCTGAAGTAGCATGAGCAGCGGTGACAGAATGAGCTGCCTGATCCATGGGAACCTAGAGAGGGAACCCTTAGAGCACGTCCTTAAGAAGAGATAAAAGAAAGTAAAGGTGCCGATAAGGAATACCTGAGAAATCACTGAAGGGCCAGCCTGACTAGTTTTGGAAACGTGATCCGCAGCCTGAATAGTATATGCAGGAGAAACCTGTAGGACACAGCTATCCTTAGAATACCTTGCTTAAACAAAATAAGCAGAAAATGAGAGAGAAGATAACCAAAAAGTACCTGAGAGACCAAATCGTGGTCATACGAGCCAACCGCGTCGTCGGTCTTAGAGGAATTAGGATCCGCCTATACCATTAAAAGGAGAGTCATTACAATACTAGAGGTAATGAGAATAAGATAACCAAGGTGGAAAAGCATACCTGGTCGACAACAGTAGTCGAAGGATCATCAATATCGGTCATCGCGGGAGTATCGTCGCACCCATGAAGGATGGTATAATCAGCACGAGCAAACATCTCCTCCAGGGATGGGGAAGGCTCATCAGAAGGTCTACCAAGAGTAGATAAATACCGAGAGTCGACAGCCACAAGAACATCAGCGGTGGAGTCATCTGCCTGACCGTGATCATCATCGCAACGGGGATCTACCAACTCATCCACACCAATGCCAACATCACCCGCATGATCCTCCTCCTCATCGGAGCGTGATCCATCATCACTCGAGCCCGCCTCCGCCTCATCAGAACCGGACTGCTCGTCGCTGGCCGAGGCGTCCTCATCACATACTGCATCATCATCTGTGGACGAAGAGACAACATTAAAAGACCCAGTTGTTGTGCAAAATGATATATTGACAATGAAGTAATTCAACATACCTCTCCGGCGCTTGCAGAAAGAAGAGACTGACCCAGACTTGGACTTCGTGGTAACACTGCGAGGGGCAGGAGCACGGGACCGATGCGAAGGAGCTGAGTCTCCAAAACGAGCTGTCCGCCGGTCATATGGCGGCAAAATAGAAGTAATATACGGCGTCCACCACGCCATAAAACCAGCCCAAGCGATCCCGATGGAGTAAAGGGGAGATAGCTGGAAAGCGTCAGACGAGACGAAAAAGCCACCACATCCCTAATAGACACGGGTGTCAGCCTACCCTCCCTGGTAAAACGAATAGGCCACTTCACTCTGCGAGGAAGTCCAGGGTGGCAGCCAAACTGACGGACAAGCAGGTGAGGGCAATACGGCTCAGCTATGAGAGGATTATAAGCGTCGGTCCTCTTCACCCCACTCAAAAGCATGTGAGGCTTCATGCTGATATTCCAAGTAGATTCCCCGTGAAGGCCTCGTGGCTGAGCAGGATGACACACCATTGTAGACAGCAACCGTGAAATGGAGGCATAAACAAACAAGTCATTGTAAGACGACCGATAATGATAGAAGCAGTGGATAACACCTAGACCATATCGTCCCAGAAGGCCGTCCCGGCTGATCCTCACAGACTGAGCGGCCAGTATCCTACCTAACGGATCACCCTCCGAAACCTCCTGCGGACTAGGGCGTAGTACACCAGTGAACAACTGGGGAAAATATAACTGAATCCATAGCTGTAAGAACCATAGCGGCCCAGCAGCCGTGGTAGAGGGATCCCGTCCAGTGGCCAGCTTATCAGAAAGCTTAGTCATGCCGCTAAACAAAGTGCCGAGGAAATATGAGCCTATAGCTCGAGTCTCCGTACTCATAAATCCTAAGACAAGGGGGAGTGCAGTACGTAGAACAGTACGTGCACTGGAACAAATAACAAATCTGCTGAACCATAATAAAAGAAAGGCTACGTGCTCATCTCGCGTGGTAGGATGAACCCCTGACGTCTTGTTATGCACAATATAAGCCGGATATCGCCTGGCCTCTTTGCCCGGATGGCAAATCGCCGCACCAAGTCTGGATTCATCGACAACGGACTGTGTCAACTCCGCTCCAACCACGCGAAGCCCCGTGATCATCACCACGTCAAGAAGTGTAGGGCCAACGAATCCACAGGGAAACTGGAAAGCATTGACAGTGGAGTTCCAGAAACCCATAAGATAGTAAAGCAAGTGATGGTCTATCACCACAGGCTTAGTGGATAGAAGAATGGCCTCATCAATTCCCCACTCGCGCCACTCGGATGTACGGCCCGCCATCCGACGCACCCATAAAATATACTGGCCTAGATTACTATCACCGTCAATCTCAGTCCTGGGGGCTTTAGCCTTTGACCTGGAGGTAGAAGTGCCATATTGAGGCTGAGATTTAATGGTCTTAGTATGAGACACGAAGGCACTGGTAAAGGCGGCCTGGGTGAGAGGTAACTTGCAGGATAAAAATCGTCTCGACCCATCCGCGCGCTCAGGCGTACTATGGAACGGCCGTAGAAAAAGCTCCGATTCCTGCCGACGATCGAAATCATATGCCTCATCATCAGAATCCGGAATGAACGGACGCTGCACGCCCCGCAGGAAAGAAAAGCAAGCATGAGTTTGAGGGAGGCGAACATAGGCCACAAAACAAGATGGGTAAGGCAAGGCAAACCTGAAAAGTCTGAGGAGGAGCTAAAGTAACAGCCTGAGTAGTATTGGGGGTGGCGGCATGAACAACGATCTGAGGCTGAGTGGACCTGGCAATGTCCTGCCATATAGAGTTAGCGGGATAAGTCAAAGAGGTCAATAAAGTTGAAGTTAACTAAGGTGCCAATCAAGCCATTCCAATCAAGCCATTCCAACCTGAAAACCCATGCCGCGAGATGACAAGGCAGCAAACCCTGATAAGGGGGTGGCGGCCCGGACATAGGAAGAGGCGGCCTGCCCTGAAGAGGACGGCAACTGGTGGCTCTGGGCGGCCTGGGCCGAAGAGGTGGCGGCCTGGCTCTGGGCGGCCTGAGCCGATGGGGTGGCGTCCTGAGCAGTGGCGGATGAAACGCCCTAGATGGCGGCCGATGATGACTCGAGCTGACTATGAGTGGCGACCTGAGCCAAAGGAGGGGCGGCCCGTATAGTGTCGTCTACTAGATCCTATGTCATAAGTAAAGTGTGGGATGACCAAAGAAGCAACTCTAGAATAGCTAACCCCTAAGCATGATCTTCTACGTCTTATGTCGCCATCTTCTATCTCCTACGTTCTCTAAGTCTTAGGTCAGAGATATGATAGGCAACCACAAGCAAGTTAAAATGAGTGGTCTTGCTATATTCTATGTCATCGAACATACATAGGAGGCATGAATCTACTATACAAATTCAGCAAAGTCAAAATCAAGAGAAGCAAGCAGGTCACGCACAGATTTCAATCCCGCATTCACCATATATTTCAGAACTACTACTATTTCTACACATGAGATGAGCCTCTATCAAGATTTTGCATAACAAAACAAAGACAATGGACAAACGGACTAACCTGATCCATTAAGCTGGTGGGCGGCCTCGACTGAAGACTGGCGGGTGGCGGCCAAGGCGTCAAGGGGGCGGCCTCCGTGCGAGTGGCGGCCTCGGGGTAGGCGGCTTCGTTGGAGGCGGCCTGTGCAGGTAGCGGCGGCCTCCTCCCGAGCTAAAAGTGGCGGCCTCGTGTGGGAAAAGATGGCAGCGGCGGCCAAGGCCCAAGGTGGCGGCGGCCTGGCGTGGGCGGCCTCAGGTGGGCGGCGGCCTCAGGTGGGCAGCGGCCTTGGCGTGGGCGGCCTCAGGTGGGCGGCGGCCTTGGTGTGGGCGGCCTGGCGTGGGCGGCCTCAGGCGTGGGCGGCCTCAGGTGGGGCGGCGGCCTCAGGTGGGCGGCGGCCTTGGCGTGGGCGGCCTCAGGTGGGGCGGCGGCCTCAGGTGGGTGGCCTGGCGTGGGCGGCCTCTGGAACAGCAGCGGCAGCCTTCGGGTGCGGCGACGACGGCGGCCTCGGAAAGGAGAGGGTCGGCGGCTTGGCTCAATATGTGCGACCTCCCGGCGATGGCTTCCCGCGGCGGCGGCCGGATTTCTTTGGTGGTGGCCGGCGGAGAAGAGAGGAGAGAGAGAAGAAAATTTGGAAAGTGGGTTGAGGAATTTTAGAAACTTTCCAAAAGTGTGAGGCTTTTATACTAGTAGGGTTTTGTCCCTAATGGGCTCTAATGGGCCGAAAATTCCAAACCCTAAAATTAAGCGCGCAAATTTGTCTTAAAATGCTAATCAGACAAAATGCGCGAGGGAGGCATCTGTTAACCCAACAAAATATATATTAAAGCCCATCCAAGTTTACCTGGCCCGGTCCGTGGAAATATATCCGGAAGAGAGGACGCGTCTTCAGGTCAGTAAAGATATATCCGGAAGGGGGATACATCTTCAAAGTCTCAGTCCATAAAAACATATCCGGAGAATATGACGCACTTTCAAAGGCTCAATCTATTTTTCAAAGCTCGGTCCAATTCAAGATTTATCCAGATAATGACCAAGGGAAGGTGGGCGACAAGGGAGTGATACAACCCTCCCAAGCTGTCAATCCTCGAGCCGCCATCCTCTCGCGTGCGCCGTATGTGTCACACCACCCTCTCACGTGCGCCGTATATGTCACATAAGTCAAGGGAAGCGGCTGCATGCAGAGGGAAATTCAAGGAAGATGGTGGCTAATTAATGGAGGGCGCCATAGGGAAGAATGAGTGCAGGTGTCGCCTCAATCTATATAAAGGGATGATAAGGCATGGAAGAGGGATCATCACAAACCCCCCAGAGGAATCGCATTTACTTTTTAATTTCCTTTATGCATAATTTCTTTACCGTTCTTCAATTCTGCAAATTTTTATTTCTTTTACAGTTTATTAAGTTTGCTTAGTTCTTTCAAAAATCCTTGTAATCATCTTCACCATATTCAATCAAAATTTCTTGGTTAACACAGTGCTACTTACAAGTTACAAATGCTCACATTTTAGCATAGACATTATCGGGTTCGCTGATATGAATGTCGAATGCAAATCATAAAGAGTGACACTGCTTTTAGCTAGTTGTCAACCAATCCTCTTTCATGGTAGGTTCGGGGCAATTGGAACTTTTTCATTAGGATATGATGAAATCTTTTGGGAAGAAAGTGCAAAAACATCTATATATATTATAGTATAAAGTAGGCTATCTTCTACACACACTTTTCCGCTCAAAATCATTTTTTACTCACAAAATATTTATTTTTTTTAATCTTCTCTCACACACATTAATTTATTCACAAAAATACCACTAAAACAATTATAGAAACAAAATAAATCAATTATAGAAACAAAAATAAAATCAATCCATTCTAAATTTCTGTTCTTTTCAATCTTATCCCAATACTCGTCTCCGCCCCCACCAATCAGGTCTCCCTCCGCCTCCACCAATCTGTGCAGCGCAGGACTCGCTCCGCCTCCATCTTCCCTTACATCCGGCTCTGGTCAGTCTTCAAAACTCTCTTGAGACTCCTGCTTCGCTCGAGCATCGCAGCAGCCGATTCCCAATACAATGGTGTAGTGGCTTGCTACATTATTTTTCTCCATTCCTGTATAGATTTTCTTTGCGTATCTGATTCTTTTGGTTGAATATATTTTTGAATACCCTTTTGCGAATCGCCATAATACTCTTTTACATTGGAGTTTTTAATTACTCTTTAAATCATAGCAGAATAGCATTTGTTGGGTTGATTTGGAGTCAATTTGAGTCAATTTCATGTTGCTCACTATATGGCTACAAGATGTTCGATAAAATGCCTATGTGAAATTTTTGTGATGTAAATACCTTTTGATTTCGAATATTTTCCTTGGTTTCTTTTTGCAGGTCAGGGTTTAATGGTGGAAGTAATTTATATGAGTTGTGTTTCTTTATTATCAATAAGTGTCTTTCTTTATACATTTGCTCTTGATTGAATTTTTTTTTTTTCTTATGTGATGATTTTTGTTTTATATTCATTTTTAAATGAATTCATTTAAAGTTATATGAGTTTATGTTTGCGTGGTATCTCTTTGACTATTTGTTCTTATCCTTTAAGACATATTTTAGGTTATTCGTTTTCCAGTATGCCTCTGTCCCGACTATAAAGGATTTTTGTTTTCGGTAACTTAAAGGTTTGTTTTCTTCTCCCAGATTCATGAAATAAATGAAAAGAAAGGAGGATACTCCACCAATATATTTGTTAGCAAAATTATGGGGGAGAAAACACCCATCGGAGGTATACGAAATATCATTCAATTTCAGTTTCATCCGCAACACATTCTCTATTTCTTGATAACTCTCAATTTTTACCTTTTTCTTGATCTTTTAGGCGTCTCTTTACAAGCTAAGTGAAGGAATGTAATTCTAATGGTGATTTATCAATTTAAAGATGATATTAATTATAATTATCAATACTCATATATGCTTTGCCTTTTTTTCCCCCTATAATTTTCGATCTTGCCTTCTGTTTGATTTGAACTCATAAAATCAAAGGATTCGACATTGACACATAATTTGAAATTTCCATCCTGCACAAATCGTCCCTACCATCTCTCGCCGAGCCTTCGCCATTGCTACTATGTGGGAAAAAAGAGATGTCTCTTAAGTATATCCACAAGTTATGTTTTCAGTTCTCTTCTGAAATTTCCAGTTGAAATTTCAATTTGTTTTTATTAATGGGCAATCCTCCAGTGGTATATTCTCACTTTTTTTTTTTTTTTTTCGTTTGCTTCTGTTGGCAGGAATGTGGTTCATGGGATCCAATCCACCAGCTGCAGCCGCTTTCCTCAGTCCATCCTAAGAAGCTGATGCAAAAAGTAAGCCTTTGTTCCTTCATTCTTATAAGCTTTCACGACCCTTATTTTTTTTTCCCAGGAAATATTATATACAACCATATTTTTTTTCTCGTAAAGCTTTTTTCTTATATAGTTACTTTCTTTTTTTATGACAGGTGCATCGAAATCTATAATGCAAATTTTAGTTGCTATATTATTTCTTTGTCTTTTAAAAAAGTTTGATTGATACTCTATTCCGTTTTTCAATGTTGGTGCAGACTTTTGATGCGGCTGTGGGTGAAATAACAATACTTTCCAATATGTTTGCTTATGTTTGACATGTGCACTCTTTTATTTTGACTTCTCTGGCATCATTATATCTCTTTATTATGTTGTTTCTTAATGTTTGAGATAATTCTATTGTTTAAGCAGTGTAGAGATGATTATGGAAACACATAATGTTTTTTGAATCATGTTTGTCAGATCAATGCAAAAAAATGCCCCCAGAGAAATTGCACCGTTAATTTTATTGGTCTTGGAACAGATTTCTATTTATGTGGATGCACATAATTTGAGTTATTTTTATGTTTTGTTGTTGCTTCATAGGGTTCATTTTTTTTTCTCGAAAACTAACTTTATTAAGAAGAATGTAGGGTTCATTTTTTTTTTCTCGAAAACTAACTTTATTATGAAGAATGGCATAAAAACTTTACAAAACCATGGGACTGGAACAGACTTGGAATATTCTTCTATATCAATTATTGGTTTTATTAATGAAAGGTAAAAATAAGCATGTTTTAGGGTGCACGTGTATTAATACATCCTCTATTCTATCTGAATGTTCTCCTGATCATATTTCTTGCAGATTGGAGCATTACCAGTTGCGCTGTTTAGGGCTCTAAATTTAAGTGATTGGTATCGCTGCCACAATGCAGTTGTCCTTCTCTTTCTTTTTCTGTTTAATTCCATAGTCTATGGAATGCTTATATTGAGCGTTGTATTCTTTGTAGATATCATTCTTTGGTATTCTCGACCTTCTTTCTATCTTAATACTTGGACGAGCTGGGATGCGTCTTCGAGGTATGTAGAAATGATGAACTAACTGTTGATGACTAAAAGTGTGTGAAGACTTTAATTTTTATGTTCTGTTTGATCCTCCCCACTTTTGCCAACAAAATTTGTACCATTTAGGGTAGTTTAGTTGGAATGATATTTAATTGTTTTTTAAGAGTTTTTGGGACTTTTTAGATCTTTGGATGGAATGATATTCAGTGTAAGTCTTTTTTAAGAGTTTTTTTGGGAAGTTTTAGGAACTTTAGCTTCTAAAGCTCAATATATTATGGATGAAATTTGATTGACAGTTTTATGTTTGATTTTAACTAAATGTTTGATCTAATGGGTTTCAATAATTGCAATGGTGTATCTCAAGATTGTTTGTATATGATTTAAGCTCAATGCGTGCAAACATCGGTTAGGGTCCCACTACAGGTACTGATTTACTAGCTCTTAAAGTTTAATTTTCATCTATCACATTTATTTTAATTTTTCTAATTCCCTTTGGTTTGAGGATATTTGGCTCAAATCACAGAAGTCAAATGTGTCAAAGACACAACTTTCCAGTCTGTAATGGTGTGTTATTTGAATGGTGTTTTAAATTTTTCATTTTTCAGCATAATGATTACGTCCAGTTGAAATATCATTACATTTATTTGATATAAATGTTGGTGTCATGCAGGATTTTGAGTGCTTTAAAGAGCTTACGAGACTTGGATCTTTGGCAAATAGTTTCTATGGATTGATTCCAAATTTCTTGGATGAACTCAAACTTGAAAGATTGAATCTTTCCTTTGATAGTAATGAGAGCTCATTCTTATTAAACACTAATTTTCTTTTCTTTTCTGTCTGTTTTTTTTTATTTTATTAAAATTGACTTTTATGCTTTTTCATTTTTTGAATATGCTATTAATTCCGGCATGTATAAATGTGAAAATTTCTTTGTAATAGTAAAAGAGATGAAGAGATGAAGAGATGAAATTTATTATTTCCACGCTCTCTCTCACACAAAAGAACTTTCTATATTTTACTATCATTTCTCTAATTTATTAATTTATTAATATATAGATTGCACAAATATAAAAACATACTATAATTGCTAAGACATCACTCTATACCAGAAAGACTAATTTTTGTATTATTTCTATATTTTATTTATAGATTGCGGAAATATAAAAACAATATATCATAGATAGTTGTATTCTTATTCTTAGTTGTTAACCAAATTAAGATTCCAACTCTAACCAGATATTTAAGTTTAAATGGTTAAGATATCTATTAATATTTTTAATTTTATAAATTAATAGTTGAATCGAAAAATCGTGTTCTAAATATAAATCTTATTAATCAAATCTACAAAAACTTCTATTTAAGACTTTATGGATTGAATATGGTTTATAATTTAAATTTTAATGAAAGCATATAACAATTTAAAATCAAATAAACAACTAAAAGATAAATTAAATTTTTTTATATCATTAATTTATAGATTAATTATTAGATGAGACCCTAAATGGGTCAGCTCGCGGGCAGCGACCCGCGAGCTGACCCATTTAGGACCACATCTTAAAATAATATTATAGATTAAATATTGTATACATGGAAATTTTACTCTATCTTTATAAAATTTATTTTTTCACAATATATATAAGATTTCACAATTTTTTCTTTGTTATGAGCAAATAAAATCTACTATTTTTTTTTACTTTTCATATAATTTTTCATTAAATATATTTATATTAATAATTAAAGTAATGCGATTTTACCCCCCGAAAGAAAAAAAAAAAGTAATGTGATATTCAATCGACAATTTTTATCTATTATCGCTTACAACTTTTCCTACATAACATTATAATTTGAGCCTGGCGGGATCGCGTGGGCGGGTAGTACTAAAGATGCCGAGCTTAATTCAAAGAGATATTAGAAGACAATATGCGAAAACCTACCCCACATATTGCAGAGATAGCGACTTAGCAGTTAACGGTTCAATTAACCATTGTTCTATTTGCAATTGAATGCGTATCAGCTGGTCTTGAACTAACAATCCATAATATATTTCTTTTAATATGCATGATATTTATAATATTAAAATGCTATTTATTAAGAATAAAACTATTTTTTCAATTAATTTTTCCTTCAGCATTATAATCTAGGCTAGTGACTTTTAAACTGAATGAAAATCCTGCAAATATCATTTCCAAAACTGCAGGGCAAATGGAGACAAGACTGCATAGTAAGCTCGTTCACGAGGAAAACCTAAATTGACTGCAGCTACAATTTTAAGTTACAAAAGAAGCAGCAGCAGCAGCAGCAGCATTAGTGTTTGCAAACCAACATGTTCTTTACATATTGTTTGGATTATAGAAGTGTCACGACACAAGTTATTAATTTATCAGGTAAAATTACTTAGCTTTCTTCTTTTGCTTCCCCTTTTGGGTAGACCCAGCTCTTTTCTTGGATGATGATCCGGCCTTGGTTTGTTTTCCATTCCTTGCTCCCCGAACCTTTTCATCCTCGTCTTCACTACCGCCACCGTTGCCATTTTTATCACTATCGCTCAGATCATCATCACTTTCCTCCTGCTTTCTCTTTGCAGGAGCAGATATCCCTCTGGTTTGTCTACGTTCTCCATTGTTTTCATTATGTCCCTTACTTTTGCTTTTTCCAGCACCTTTTGCTCTCTGTATCGACGTATCATCAGCTTCATCATTTTCATCTTCAGAATCATCTGCACTTGCACTGGCCTTTTTCTTTGAAGATGGCTTCTTCGCTCGGTTCGGCCTCCTTCCCTTTGTTGATTTTGGTTTGGTAGGCTCATCGTCAGTCTCGGGCTCTTCACCATTGTCACTGTCACCTTTGGTATTCGCCTTAGGCGGTTTGCTTGTTTCCCTAACAGCTTGGTCGCCAGTCAACTTTTGCAACTCCGGAACATAGGCTGTCGTCTACAATGAATATTAAACAACAGTTCAGAAATTATACACTTACTTATAGAAAACAATTGTGATGGATCGACACACGTACCCTACCACCAGCATTGATGAATTCAATTTTCTTCCCTGAAAGTGAAAGTTTGTTAGATTCAGGCACAAAAGCAATACACGTATCTGGGAGTAAAACAATACAATTGCAGCACGAAGCAGTAACTTTAGTCTTTCCAACTTCTCAAAATTGACGTAGAATTAAATTACAAAACCTAATTTGAACTTTGAATCCATCTTCCAGATCATTGAAATTACTTGTTTAAAACATGCACATAAAGCCTAAGAGAAGAAGACCGCACCGAAGACGAAATGAAAAATGTCAGATAAATCACAACAGACACAACAAATCCTCAACAAAGAACCGCAGGATCTTGAAAACGCCCAATTTTGGATATAATCAGCAAGAGTAAAATGATCCAAACCATTTGAATGGCCATATTTGTTGCTCATGTTTAGGAAGGGTTGTCTGAATAATAAAGGAAGTGAATTCAAACAAGTATTTGGGTTAACGTAATTCATCAAACATGGACATGTTTGCGAGTGAGTACATGGGTGGTAAATTTTCATTCAAGATAGTGTACCCATCTATCCTATATATTCAAGCAACTCAATCACAAACTAGCTTTTCCTTAATGAACCAAAGACAAACAATAATTTGGTGTCCGCAACTATTTATACAAACTCAAACATGTTCAAGTAGATTGATAAACCAAATTTGAACATGAGAGATTAGCTTTATTTACTGGTAGTTCTATCCTTCTATAACTCTATTATCAAAAGCTATCAAATTAACCATAAGAGGAATGCTTAGAAGGACAGCTGCAACGGACAAAAGTAGTATTTCACAGGTTAAGAGCCAACCATCGACAAAAGCCTTGCCAGGCTTCTTTTCCCGGGAATGGAAAATCCAACCACTAGGGAACTGACTACTATCGGCCCCAACTTGAATAGCCTTTTCAATTACCTGGAAAAAGAACCAGTAACATCTAATTAATCATTCATGTTAAGGAAATCTTACCATTAACTTTTCCAGGTTTTTTTCCCCAGCGAAAATGAAACAACCATTGAACAGGGAAGCGGAGGCTGTCCGCATCGACTTCAACAGCAAAATTTGTAACCTAAAATTGCCATCTCCAATAAAAGCTATTTTACACAGACCTAAAAGAATAAATCAACAAAGGCGACAAATTATATTAATGCATGTCACCACCTCGTGAATACTCTTCAGCAGAATTCCACAGATTTCTTTGGACATGCTGGAAGCAGCTTGCAGAGGATGGATTCTTGCCTGGCATATTGAAATATGTGTCACTGAATTGTTGGATTTCTCATGAGGTAATTGGTAAAATTTTCACGAAATATGCGTGTGTTAAATTATATTTGTGTACAAAATAAGTAGGTAAGTGTAGACATTTCGAATATCTGAAATTCTAGTATGTGCACAGTAATGAAATTTTGCTTGGGTTTCGAGCTCCTAGCCTGGCACTAGTTGTTTTTGAAACCACAAAAGAAAAAAGTACGTAGATGCAAGAAAGCAAGCTTACTAACTTGATACAGCACTTCGTCAGCCATCCAATTACCAATGCCTGAGATAAAACTCTGCAGAGAATGGCAGGACCAAAAGCCTCAAAAATACTGTGTGATGCAAATTAATAAATCTAAGCCTACAAGAATCTTTTCCATACAAAATCCTATTAACTGTGCTTGATTAACTTGTTCAGCTACAAAGAATTGCCTCTAATTATGATTAAAGTGACCACGTTACAGGAAACTATGCATTCTTTCATTTCAAACAGCAACAAAATGTAAAAACAAAAATGCAGTAAATGTGTGTGGCATAGGACTGTGCAAAAAGGACCATTGACCAAGGTGTGCTAACAATTAATGTAGTTTGCTCGTAAGCAAAAAAAAATTTATTCAGAGTTTCCTGTGGTCATTGTATGAAAACTCAGCTCGAATCAAGTCATATTGATATTAAAAGAATGTAACTGTGGGAATATCCACCTGTCATCAACTCTATACGATAATACCAAAACAATCTCGAATTGCATCTTTTAACATTGAAAAAGACAAAGAAACCATACAAAAATCCTCGTAGGCAAGCAGACCAAGCTTCTAATGTCTGAATTAACCACACATATGCACTCAATCCATAAGTCAATTTGAAGCAGAACCTTCTTTTCAAAAGGGTAACTTTAGTATCCTCTAATGTGTATATAATGGTTGGGGATCAATTTTCCCAAAGATTTTGAAAAGGTCAAATTCTCGAAAAATAAAGATTGATTGAGCTGACTTTAAGAACCAATAAGTTCCTGTATCCATTCACAAAGAAACAGAACAAGACAATCCAACAAATAAATATGATACCATTCAAGAGGCTAGGGCTTTGACAATTCACACATGCACACATGCAGGGCGTGGCGCAAAACACAGCAAGGTGAATAAAAATCAGCACAGACCTGGTCAAGTAAAAGTGCCTTAATTCCAATTTTCTTCTTGCGCAAGGCATTATGGAACTCATCTTCTGTCATGGGCTCCTTTAATGCATCAGGACCAAGCTCAGAGATTGGGGGCATTGAAACAGGCTGTGATGAGAAGGATCATTGTCATAACATCTTGAAAAACTCAATCTGTTTAACAGATACAAAAGAAATTCTGAGACAAATAGTTTCTACCTTGTCTAGTAAACGAACTTTAGCAAACCGCCTCTTGTCTGTAAAAGAGAATTCCAAGCCATCATCCAGCTGAAAAATACGTGCAAATGTTGTCAATCTTTATGTACTCATTCATCTACTAAGTTTCCACTTAAGGAGTAAAATTGTTTATCCCATTTATGCAGCGCGAGCAAATGAAATCAACTATGCAAGTTGTGCAAACAAAAATCCCTGCCATGCCAAGTTTAAAAGAAGGCATTACATTTGTTATCATTAGAGATGAAAAGATGCACATGTACACATTCCTCTGCCATGTTTATCATTTTTCACTATTAGCACAGCATGCATAGAACAAGAAGAGAATGAGTTTCACATACATTTAAGACAGCAATTTGGTAGTCCAATCATTAAGTAAGAAGTTTCGAAAGAGTTAGATCAAGGTCTGGAAGCTCACTTGAACAAATATCTTGGAATACTTGGAAGGCCACTCATCTGTATCCTTTACAGCAGACCTGACATTAATAGCTCGCATAATCAAAACACAAACTGACAAAGGGAAATAAGAGTAGGCAATATGTACTGCAACTAAGCCCTCCATTCTAAAACAGATGCATCCACTACCTCACATCTTCTTAGATTCCATGAGTTTTTAAATACTTCTTAATGCCTTGTTTAAATTGGGGAATTTTAGATGAGTAGATTTTTAGTTGTTAAAGGCAAACCAGGGTGCACGGCACACGTGACATAGCTACGGAGCCATAACTTGTGGAGTGGCAAACCCCCTTCTCTATGGTCGGTGCCATGAGTAGAAAATCCTCTTTTATTTTTAACTTTTTGCCAAAGATTGCGTTTTCATTTTCGATTAAAAATGTGTTTTATTCCAGATGTTGGATGTATTCTAAACTTTAATTTGTAATTTGGTTTGAACTTTTACTTAGAACTGATGGTTGAATGTGCTTTATTTTGAATTGAATGTAGTTTTATTATGATTTATCATTTGTAATTTCATTTTTAAATATCTTTCACTATGGTGCACCACACGGTGCTCGCACGCCATGGCATAGCATGGCGTGGCATGATATAAATTATAAACTTTGAGTAATGTTGAGCCTCACCACTAACAACTAACAATGAGTACATTTTAAATACATAACCCAAACCTAGGTAGATTTTAAATTAACTTTACTTTGGAACGGATTTGAAGGCCAAAATCAATGAATTTCAACTTTTGCTCTACTATGTCAATTGAATTCACTGATTTTCTACCAAATCCGTTTTAGGTGAAATCCCTTTAAAATTCGCATACCCTGACAAGTTCAAGGGATTTGGGCAGCCAGGCCATGTACTTAAAATCCACTCCATCCAATTTCCTCCTTCCAAGCCTCATTTTAAATCCATCTATGAATCCAAATTCCTGCGTAATTAAAATGTTCTCCAACAATCTTAATTCTCAAATTTCCCCTAATATTTCTTTCTAATAAGAAATGAAACTATAAACCGTGAATATAAACAGACACAGGTGGCTCAAAGTGGCATTCCCCTCTTTTGCAACAAAGCCACCTGCTTCATCCAATTGAATTGGTTTTACACCTTCATTTCAGTCATATACATGTTTTCACTACCGCTGGATCTCTCTTCTCGTGGTTCCTGGAAGATTAATGCAGATATAGCTCTTCATGAGGTAGT
The DNA here is from genome assembly GCA_030278955.1 of Hygrophila difformis. NCBI lineage: Eukaryota > Viridiplantae > Streptophyta > Magnoliopsida > Lamiales > Acanthaceae > Hygrophila > Hygrophila difformis. Next base: position 20,903,934 of record JAOANR010000003.1, read on the forward strand.
GGAGATTGGTGGCATTGTTGGGGACAGAGCCAGTCATATTCTCCTTATGATTTCCAAATTTATAAGGCCATAATTCAGATACTGCTGAATGTTTAGCAGCCATCGAAATCTTCTCGATCCTGACAACAAAAGGGTTTCCCATTCCCTAAGACCGTCTTAGAAACAAGTTTGTCTGCTGCTGTCTTCTTGTTCATTAGCAAGGAGTCCAATGGTACTTTCTCGGGCTATTCTCTGAATTGCTCACTACAATATCACTCTGCAACTGCATCCTATTCTGGAAGATCCCTAGTAAATGTAAATCCTATTCATGACAGACTCTCTAGCCTGTCATGAATCCTCCTAGCAGCCTGACATGGTCATATGACTTTAATTTTCTCTCTGTTTCTCTCTTTCCCTGTTTCAGTCACCTTTCCTCAGTCTGAATGTGGGTGGACAGTTTCGCTCCACTCTATTTTTCCCTAGCGTTTTCTTTCTGGTTTCATCACTCTGGGGACTCTGTTAGTCTGTTTGGTTTCTCTCTTCTTTTACTTTGCTCTCTTCAAGGCTAGAACCTCTCTTCCCAAGGCTGTAAGCTTTAGATCAATAAATTTTAATTTGCAAAAATGATTATATACAATCTTGTGTTGTCGAGTAAACACTCAAGCACAGGAGATTAATATTTTGTTTTCTTTTTTATGGCATGTGAACCTAAATGCTAAAATAAGAAATCACTCAGCACTAGAAACACCATACTAGTTGCTAAACACGCATCATCACAAAAACAAATGAAGTAGGCAGACATTTCATTAGCCTTCTGATGCCATGATGATAAATATTACATACACTTACCGCTTGTATTTAGTGACGGCAACCCCCTTGATATACACAGCTCCAGCCATGCCTTCAAGAAACAGAAAAGGATCAATTTCCAATAGAAAGTGCAGGAGGCAAATCGTTTCGAATATTCAAAACACCCTACTATGCAAAAATGAGCATGCTCGTTTGCAAACAATCGTGGTGAGTAATATAAAAACCAACGTACCAATTTTAGTCCATGAAAAGTTAACTACTAATCCACATATGAAACTTAAAATTGGGAGTACCCGGAATTGATAGCCTTCAATAGTTCTGTACAAAACACTTCCAGATTGTTGTTGAAGATTTTATATAAATGATTTAGATGACAAGTTAACTAACTCCATTGCATCGAAATTTGTCAAATAAAACCTCAAAAATACTCACAATACCGAATAATACTTCAATATCGAACTAATGAAAGTGATAATGAGATTTATAACAACTCAACATGTACCTCAAGATTTTGTTTGGGGTCTTAGCCTTTTAGGGTTTTAAGAACGCAATAAAATCGAAACAATACCGAATTGAAACGTGGGAAAAGGTGGTGAATCAAGCTCAAGCCACATGTTCTTGCCCTTCCGGTGTGCAGCCACTATAGTTTTCCCAGCGAGCGCCGCCTCAAAGTCCTTTGGGGGGACGCCGTCTATTACCTTCGGATCATCAGCCACAGTGGATTTCCTGATCTTCTTCCCTACGCAGTGGTCCTCCAGCGCTCGACGCGCCGCCTCCACCTCCGGTAGCTCTGGCATTGTACAATCGCGGTAGTATTGTTGTTAGTCCTCCGTCGAAATACTGAGGAAACGGAGAAGCGCAAGAGTCTGTAGGTATTCCTCTGAATTTCGCGCTCACCCGCTTCTGCTGCTCAGGGGTATTTTTGGTAATGGTTGGCGCTATATACACGCTGGTATTTTTAGTATATGCAACCATTGAACTTGAAAAAGTTCACACACACCCACCCGTGTTAAATATATTTGGAATGCACCCATCTCCAAATCTGCTTATTTGCTTGTCGATTGGTTGATTTTCTAATAATACTTCTATTTGTCTATTGACAATAAGGGTGTTATTTGGGTCACGCTTGTTAAGTTGGCTGCCACCTTTGATAGTGCATATGGGGTTCCGCTTGGAAATGGTACCAGCTCCCTCTGGTACACTTCTTGGTTCGAAGGGCAATGCTTGGCGTAGAAGGTCTCATTCGTTGACATTCATGATTTAAATTTATGTGTTAAGGATGTGATTATAGAGAGTCGATGGCAATTGCAAACCCTTTATACCTTACTCCTATTGACATTAAGCAGCGTATTGAGGAGCTACCAGTCCCCTTCTTGCATGCAGAGACGTCGGACATACTTACTTGGCGTGGATCTCCTAAAGGAGTTTATTATGTTAAATCGGGTTATAAATTCTTGCTTCCTGTTAATGCTCCTGGGAGAGGATGGGCATGGATGTGGAAATCTTCTATCCCAGAAAAAATTGGGGTCTTGTTATGGCTGCTTAGACATGGGGCTCTCGCTTGCAACGAGCTTAGGTTCCGGCGCCACCTTGCTACATCCCCACTATGCTCGATCTGTGGGAGTGAAGAAGATGATTGGAGACATGCCCTATTTTTTTTGCCAATGGGTCGATAACGTTTGGAGAAGAGGAGGGTTTGATTTCTCTGGTACGCTTCAAAAGTTGGATATTAGGGACTGTCGTCATTGGCTTGAGTGGGCATGGCGAACCTGGGGATCCCGTTTCATAGCTGTGCTTTGGGTTGTGTGGTGCCATCGTAATGAGAGGATTTTCCGGGAAGTTAATCTCCCAAGGGATAGCATTTTATTCCGGGCCAATTACCTTCAGCGCTGCCTGGATGGATATGAGGCCATGTGCAGCAGGGTGCGGCAGCCTTGTCCCGTTCGATGGATTGAAGAGGGAGTGATTGGTAGTGTCTTACACACGGACGGTTGTGTCTTGGCGGATCAGCGAAGTTCCGGATTTGGTGCCATTATTAGATCCTCTGAGGGACAATGGGTGGGTGCTTGTGGTGGGAAGCTCGGCAACCGTACCATACTCGAAGTTGAGCTCCTTGCTTTGAGGTTCGGTCTGTTATTGGCCGGGCAGTTAGGAGTGGCCATTGTAGCATGTTACGTTGACTCCATGGAAGTGCTTAATATGGTTTTGAAGGGTGTTGATTCTCGACATGTGTTTTGGCCTATGATTCGTGAGGTTCGATCTTTGCTTCATAACATGGAGGATTGTGTGCTTCGTCATGTGTACCAGGAAGGAAATAAGGTGGCGGATTGCCTTGCCCGTAAAGCTGTGTGTTCTGAAGACTTTTACACTACGTGGGCTTTTCCGCCAGATAAAGTTTGTGATCTTATGGTTCAAGATGCGAGTGGAGCCCCTAGCATATGAATGTTGTAGCCTTTTCGTTTCTTGCTTTAGTTCGTTTCCATTGTTTTTCCTTTCTTTTATTTTTCTCCTTTGCTAGCCTTTTTCAGGTTGTTTCACCAAAAAAAGAACACTCTAAATTTCTATCGTACACAAAATAGTCAAACTTCAACTAATTTGGTGATGGTTTTTTTACTATGAATTTCTATAAATTCTTTAATTAAGGTCATAGTATTAGACGTAAATAGAGTGAAAATTTAAAAATTGATTGTTGAAGATAAAAATTACTCCCTCCGTTTTCAAAAAATTGAAACGGACCCACGATGCACGCAGTCCAATGCACATTTTAAATAATTAATAACTCAAGTTTGGTACTAGTAAAAATTCTAAGAGTTCGATATTTGAAAACTACTCGACGAGACGAATCTAACAAGATCCCACTTGACTATATTTTAACTAATATAACTATGATAAAACTTTAAGTCAAAGTGCGTGTGTGAATAGTACCTAATTACCAAACGTTTCATCTATTCAAAAACGGAGGGAGTAAAAAACTATAAACTGGATTGGGAAATAGAATAGAGTTGACTGGAGAATAGAGTTTATTGTCGGAGATGGCCTTCCGAGGAGAACCTATATATCACTATGAAGTTCATTAATTTTATACTACTAATTTAGGGTGTTTTCCAAATCTATCCTATAAAATAAATCATTTCAAATCTCTTCCAAAGTCCAAATCCATCAATCCATATGCACCCGAAGAGTTAGTTTTGTTGGCCGAATTGTATATATATATGTTGCGTGTTGGTTATAGAGATGAATGTTATGCAATGAAAGCTTAAATAACCCATGCATATTCTTCATGTAGTTAAGGTTGTTTTCTCTGTTATGCACCCATGCATGTCCCCATTATTACATTTTTCATCCCATACCAGCATGATTGATTTTCAAATTAAGGCATGTTTTATACGAAAACAATTAATGCTAAAGGAAGAAGCCACTTTCTTATATATTTAACCGAATACAGAACAGAATGTAGTAGTAAGAAAGTAAACTTCTTAGTTCATATACACTAATTAATTAGGCCCCTGGCCTGTATCATCCCTATCATTTTCTTGCATTAGCAAGTCTACAATTCTTAGCTAAAATCATTCTCAAAAAGTGAGTTTCAATTTGTACAGCATATCATGTTTCTGTATCAAGATAAATTAGTATTTGAAGTATTATTTATGATATCACTTAATCACTCGTCAAGACTCCCACTACATCACCCCCATGCATAAAATTGATGCCTTGTTTTTTCAGCAGCTACCTTCTTAATATATACATTAATTAGTCTGAATATATATATATATATATATATGTATAAATAGGATGGTCATGAATCATCGCGATAGAAGAGATGGTATGCGGATATAACAGAGCTGACAGCGAAGGCAATGAAGGCGAGAAAAGACATGGCAATGGATACGGTGGCCATGAGAGTGAAGTCGTCTTTGCCCCAGTTGAACATCCAGTCGGTCACCCTCGTCGCACCACATGACGAGGCCGACAGCAGAAGGTATGCCAGAATCTGATCCATGGAGAAATCAAATTGGAGACAAAACCAATTACGCTCCTGCAGATCCTCCCCTGAATTACCTGAACCCATTTGGCATGCTAGCCCCAATGCTTGAAACCCAGCATATACAAATCCTATTATATTCACACCCAAACAATACCTGCGGCATGCCTCATCGATTAACAAAAAAAAAAAAAAAAAAAGAAACATAATATACACCATTTAATTTTTATTTCAATTTTTTTTGCTAAACAACCTATACAGGCTAAGAAATGGGTGGTGGGATACCATACCACACAAATTACAAAAAGGAAGAAGGATCTGATAGGACCCAGTCGGAGACTTAACGACCACTAGGCCAAGTCATAATCCTCACACCATCTAATTTAGTTACACCATTTGTCTTTCTAAATATTCTACTAACATCTTTCAATAAAATCGCAAATTACACAATTTAAACAATCATCGCATTATCATTTTTATCCTTTTATATCCAAACTTTACCTAGTCAATATATATGTTCAAGAAATTGAACCTCTCAACTCATTTTTGATCAAGGGTTTGAATCTCTACTTAATTTTTGTAGGTAGTTAAATGTATTTAAACTTTTACTGATCTCTGAATTAAATGATTTAAAGAGTAATTTATTATTTTTAAATTAGCTTATGATTCATATATAAGCTGACAATTACAATCCCTAATAAATTACTGTAATAGTAATTAAGGATGGGCGGAGGTGTTGAGAAGAGAGTACCTGTACTCGATATAACGGTCGTAGGAATCTCCAGCCCAGCCCTTGGTTTTATCCGCCGCCATCACTGAAAACGATATCAAGCACGCCGCCATTCCGAACACCCTAAACACCACCGCCGCCTTCCTTACCCCCGCCCTGCTGAACGACGCCGTCGATGATGCTGATTGCCTCCTCAAACTCAGCACCATTTCTCCCTCCTCTAATCGTACCCCTCTGGTGCCGCCGCCATCCGCCACTACTTTCGTCACATGCATCGAACCTTCCTGAGCTTCTCTACTTAATCTATTAAACCCTAACGCTGGCGCCGGCGCCGACGCAATACCAGCATAGGAATCGTAACTACTTTCCAAGGCCGATTTCTTCTCCCGACCACCGTTGCCGCCTTCGCTTGCCGGATAATTATCCATCTTCTCGGAACGAGGCCACGGGGGACGGCCGGGCCGCAGTCCGACGGAAGGGGGAGCGGTGGCGGGGAAATTGGGTTTTCCGGGGGAGGGGACGGGTGAGTAGGAGAGGTCGGGAGAAACAATTAGAGCTTTGGCGGCGTTGTTGGTAGTGGGGAAATGAGGATCGTTGGGGGTGGTATCGTCGATTTGGAAAGGTGAAGGGGAAGCGGTGTGCCAGGAATCGGCCTGACTGATGGTGGATTCGTTGTCCGACATTGATGCGTGGCGACTGCTGCTTTTGTTGTTGTTGTTGTTGATGATGTTGGAACGAAACGTTCTCTTGCTGCCTGGAGGAGGATCTCGATGAGTTGGATTATCCATGGAATTAATCCTCATGAAGAAGAAGAAGAAGAAGATGGTGGATGGATGATATATGAAGAAGAAGACTGACAAATGAAAGGAAGCTAAGGGAATTTTGAAGGAGAAAAAGAGGGGTTTAAATTTAACTAATGCTTTACTATTTGAATTCAATACTATATACACGTAGTAGTACTGAAAAAGAGGGGTTTAAATTTAACTAATGTTTAAATTCAATACTATTTGTAATTTGTGTGGCTTGGACTCCCACACACCTTTGCCGACACATGAGTGTCAATGTTTACCAAAAAATACTATATACACGTAGTAGTACTGTATTAGTATACACAACTCAAAAAGGAGCCAGCCCAAAGGGGAAAGGAGACTCTAGGGACTCTTCTTCTCTAAGGGAAGCTGCATGCAAGGTTTTAAATGTCGGCATCAATGTCGATATCGGACATATAAATTTATGGAAATTTCGAAGATATTTGAAATTTCGGCAGAAATCTTGAAAATATATACAATTTTCTTAGAAAACCACATCGAGTTCCTGAGATGATGAAAATGAAGATATTCCAAAATATATCATCTCTGTTGCTATATAAACTAGCAATATGCTGAAAATAATCATTCCAAATCATTCCATGATATACTATGTTTATAATATTGTTGATATCATCAATTATATTGATTTAAAAGATTTTAACTTAAAATCGATGACATAATCAATATGTGTTGAAGCATAAATTTAATTTTTTTTAAAAAGGAGGTATTTTTAAAATTTACAAAAAAATATTTTTAAAAAAAGTAAAATTTTCGGGAAATTTCAAGAAATATTGGTTAAATTTCGGATTTCAGGCGAAATTTTAGAGGAAATTTTGCTAAAACATATTACAAGTAAATTTTCACTTTGAAGTGTCCCTAAACGATCGAAATTTCGGAATTTGGCTCGAAATTTAAAACACTAGCTGCATGTGCTAATTAGTTTTTTTTTTTTTTTTTTTTTTTTTTTTTTTTTTTTTTTTTTTTGCTTAATCGCATATGTCAATACTGTCAAGACACGTGGGAGGTTTTTGTCGATATGCGTCCCTCCTATGCTTTACTATGATGTTTTTTTGCTTAAGCGCATATCATTTCAATTCTACACTCATTTAATGCAGAAAATAGTAGGCAATATAGTTTACTACTACCTCCGTCTCAATATTTTTGTTACGGATCCACCTACATGTATGCCTATATATATATTTTTAACAGTTAATAACTTAAATTGTATATAATAACAAAAATATAAAATTTGATATTCTAAAACTACAAGATTTGACGAATCTAACAAGATCTCACTTAACTATATTTTTCTTGCATAACTATGATAAAAATTTGAGTCAAAGTTAAACAGTGATTAGTATCAAAAAGTCAAACGTGATAATTACAACTGAGGCGGAGGAAGTAGTACTCTTGTTCTTTTTATATGTTGGAATTTATATTGTTAGTAGTATTTATCAAATAACTTTGGTTTGGTTTGTATAGTTTTTTTTTTTTGTTGCATGTACGGGGTATTGTTTGGTTTGTATAGTTGATGCTATTTTCATTCCTAAATTAATTTAAATAGCATAAATTCTAACCAAGCTTAATAAACTAGACTTGGATATTGAATCCTTGTGAACTTATTACATATAAATATAGTTGAGAATGAAGTATATAACTTAATTTTATTTGCTACAAAGTGATTATTAATTAGATGATTTTTTTTTCCTAATATACATATTATATGAAATTAAAATGAAATTTGATAGCTGTGTGAAACTCTTTTTTTATAATTAATTTGTTATATGGGATTTGAATTTTATATTATAGGAATGTATTTTATTTATTTTCATTCTCCCAACCCATTAAAATTGAAGGTTAAAATTTTCATTCTGCATAAGTTTATAGTATTTATTTATTTGTTATTAGAAGATAGTAACATTTAAAATTTTCAATTAGGTAGGTTTCTCTCAACATTTGGAGATAAATTTATTTTGTTTTGATGAAGTAACAATAAAAATCTTTCATTAAAAGGGAAAAAGGGAAAAGGGGTTAACTTTAGCTTTTTAAAGTGGCAGTATGGTGTAGTGTTCAAATGCACTATCTTTTGTACACGAAAAAGATTCAACACTACTTTAATTCACTTTAGTAAAATAATTGCATCCTCAAGAAATATTTTTGTTTTGAATGACAAATGCACAAAACCTTTATTTATTCTTTTCGAGGAAAGCTTAAAAGTGAATTCATGCTGCAAAGACACATGGAAAGGAACAATAGTAGTAGTGAAGTGAAAACTAAAGTGTGTGCACAATCTCTTTGTATTATTTGAGTGATTTCTTTATGGATTTGAAACGAACTTCCATGCATGCTCTTTCTTCTTTTTTGGATCATTACACATTGTATTCCAATCATCAATCATGCATATCCTTGTGGAGGATTCTTGTTGGTATTTTGACTATATAAGATAGAGCGTATAAGGTGAATGTAAATTTCACTCATAAGTAGAAGGCTCACTTTATATTTTTATTTTTAGAAAAGTAGACATTTGAGACTTGGTTCATACTCGCTCGGTATATTTTTGATAACATTTATTTCACTTATTCTAAGTTCAATTTAACAAATATTATAATATTAAGAGTATGTTTGTTTAGATTTTTTTCTGGCTTGAGTTTTTCTTCTAGTATAAATTATTTGTACATATATGTTTGAACTTTTGGGAAAATGAAAAGCAGATCTAACAGTCAAATTTTAACCTCCCCCCCCCCCCCCCCCCTTTTAAATAGGTCCATGAATACTTTTAAATTATTATTCTACTTGTAACTTCTCATTTTTCCGAAAGTCAAAACAAATAGCCAAATGGGTCGATACATCCCGTTTAAAATTGAATAATTAATATATAAGTGATCATGTGGAATGAAAAATATAAAAAAGTGGTAAAATTCATTATACAATTTTTGAGTGGACAAACTGATCTTTTTCTTTCGTTGTATTTTCTTTGCAAGACAACTTCTTTAATTTAATTATTTAAACTTTATATGTAGACTTAGCGCGTACAAAGTATATATGAGTTTAAACTTAATTTATTATACTTGATATTGTTAAGCTAGGAGTAGCATAAGTTATTACATTTTGGAAATACATGCTGTAATTATTAGTAGTATATATGGTGCAGAATGTTTGATGCTATAGGCAATTGTTAAATGTTAATGGTTCAGTTGTTTGTTTCATTAAACAATCAATAATATTGCAATTTAGCAGCCTAAATTTCTCATAAATAGTCTGTCTTTAAATTCCTCGATTTAGGGCCAAGTTTTAAGTTGGTTGATGAATATATGATGAACAGAATTAGGGTTGCTGGCTGCTGCTTCCCTCCACATTAAAATTAACCCAAAAAGAAATCCAATGGCATTTCTGCCTTTCTGCTGCTTTGAAGAAAAGCAAGCAGCAGTGCATATTTTAAGCAAACTCCATAGTCATCAATCATCATATTATTAAAACCTCTGTTGGAGAGCCACTTGCATTATCATGACATGAATACCATTTTAGAAGCGCTTTTATATCTTCAGTAGATAGAAGGCATAAGAAACTCTTGGAGAGACCAATACAATCGTTTGAAAGGGATTTTCGAACATGCTCGGGTGGCCTGGGGAAATGCTCAGGACCAAACTGAAAAGTGTTTATATTTTAGTAAAGAAAATACTTTTTGGGCTAAACATTGACATTCGAGTGTCGTCGGCAAAGGTGGGTGCGAGCCCCAACCAGAAAAATTACAAATGAATAAAGAGGAGGGATAAGAGCCAGGTGAGAACCATAAGATTGAAAGTTAAGGACTTGACCAATAGGCCAAGTCTTATGTACTTGTTGGGGCCATACGAAATGATGGGCCGCGAAGAGCTATTGGGCCATAAAAGATGGGCCGAAAAGAGACTTTCAAAGAAGATCGAGTTGGAGATCCATTGGGCCGAAGAATGAAAAGAGAACGATCCGGAGCGGCAGAAGAAGCCCGAAAGGAAGAAAGCTTCAGAGGGAAGGATTTCGGCCGAAATGACATCAACTCAGCCGATTGAAGTAAACAGTGGAATCGGCTTAAGGGAGTCGGCCGGAGAGCAGTTATTTCAGCTCCGGCTATAAATAGGGGCCGACACACACAAAATCAGGGAGATCAATCCAACCCCCAAATTCCTTTTATCAAATTTAATTCATTGTTATCTTTACTGCTTTCCTTTACAGCTTTCCTTAGAATCTAGCTTAGTTTATAGCGGTTATCTTTTCCAAATCCACCGTTGTTTCTTAGCAACTGGTAGTTTGGTTCCTTGTTCTTGGTGAATTCCGCCGTTGTTTCTTAACAACAGGTAGATTCCCCGTTGTAGCTTGTTGTTTTTGATCAATTTAAAGAAGATTCAGTCAATTGTGGGCGCATTATTGTTGATCCGGACCCGTAATCGGTTTGATCCTTTTCCGATAGCCTCCCTTGAGGAGAAAAAGGTCCTTGGCTCAACCCAAGCCAAACAGTGGCACGCCCAGTGGGACGCAAAATGGCATTCGAACAAGCAACTCCAGCAGTAAACACGGCGGCGATGACTGATTTGCCGCCGATTCAGGAAGAACGAGCAGCAGAAGCCGGAGAATTCCCCCCAGGGTTCCCCGGACCATCACACTTCCATAATCCGGAGTTTTCAAACGATGATTTAACCCCGCGATTCCGAGATCAGGTTCAATTTATGGTGGAGGCGGCGGTTACTAATTCGGTTCGTCAGATTGAAGGAAATATCCTGGCAGCGATGCCAGCTATGTTCAGAGCCGAAATAGCGAGGAATATGTATCCGATGGGAACGCAGCAAGCTCCAGTGGCGCAAAATCCACCACCTGCGATGCAAAATCCTCATAATTTTCAACAGCAGGCCTTTCGGCCGCCAGGAGGGCACGGAGCTCGGCCTTTTGTTCCTCCGCAGCAAAGGTACGATCAGCAACAGAATCAACTGCCTCAACCAGCTGTTCAACCACCTGCTCCAGTGGTTCAACAACAATACGCACCACATCAGCAGAATCCACCACAACTGGTTGACAGGGAGTTAATTGCTGAGATTATTCGTACTCAATTTGGAAATATCATCGGCCAGGAGAATAGGCCGATGTATTGGAAGCCTTATCCAGATTACATTGAGGAGCAGTATCCACTGCCTAGAGGAGTAAAGGTTTCAGATTTTAACACTTTTTCTGGAGAAGTCGGCCGCTCTACAATTGAGCATATTGGCCGATTTACAGCTCAATGCACCAGAATCGCGCAAAATGATTTTCACAAGCTGATATTGTTCAGTTTGTCGTTAACTGGTCCAGCATTTGAGTGGTATATCAATTTGCCAGCGGGATCGGTCAATACATGGGTCGAAATGGAGCGGTTATTCCATGACCGATTCTATAATACCAGTCCTGAAGTTTCGGTAGTTGATCTGACGTCAACCAGACAGAAGGCGTCCGAATCAGTTACTGAATTCATTGAAAGGTTTTATGCAGTGAAGGCTCAGATAAAAACAATGCTACCTGAGCATGAATATATTCAAATCTTGAAGCAGAATTTGAAGTTTGCTATCAAGGACAGATTGATGGTAACAAGACCAAGGACTGTGGCCGAATTAACGGCTGAAGCTATAAGGATGGAGACTTATTTGGCAGAACAAGCGGCTTTCAAATCAAGCCGAAGTCAAAGTGGAAGATCACAACCTATCCAGTCAGCTGCCTCATTTGCTGAGTCTCTGGATAGATGTGAAGTCCAGGAAGAGTACAACACGGATGACGTTCCCGCATTAGCCGAAGTTGCAAGGGCAGAATTAATCATAAAAAAGCCTATGACTTGTCCAGCACTTCGGCCAGCCAGAGGCAAGGAAAAAGAAGGAGGAGATGAATCTCAAAGGTTTTACTCTTTCGATTTGTCACAAATGGACGAAATATTTGATTATTGCCAGAAGAACGGATTACTAGAGTTTAAAGGAAACCATCCACAGCCTACCAAGGATCAGTTGGAAGCCGGATGGTGCAGATTTCATGGATCGGCTACTCATTCCACGGCGGTTTGTGGACATTTTAGGAAGCTGATTCAGAAGCATGTCGATGATGGGAAGCTGAAGTTCCCAGAGAGGCTTATGGCGATCGATAAGAATCCGTTCCCTGTTGCCAACATGGTGATGGTGCATCCTGACAGAATAGATCTGTGCATGACCGATTGGGGGATCAAACATCATCTAGCAAGAGTTCTGTGCACGATCGGCTTGGAGATCGGCCATCGGCTCAGAAGTCAGGAGTATGGAAAAGATTAGGATCTCCGAAGGGAAAAGAGAAAGTTACAGATGTTTTTGACCGATTGGGGGATTATGAGGTAAAGGAGTGGATCAAGCAATCGGAGAAACATCAGGAGATCGAGGTTGGAGATAAGAGCGAAAGGCCAACTTTAAAGATCATAACTAACGGTTGGGATTCCGAGATGAAGCTTACAGCTGATAAAAGAAATGGGAAAACAGTAATCCAGATTACTGTCCCTGAAGAAGCTGTTTCCCCAAAGATGAAGAGGTTCAGAAGGCCACCCGCAAATACTCAGGTGGGCCAATGGGTGCAAAATTCCCCGAAGGCGAGGCATTTCGACCAACACCGATTCGAAAATGCAGCCTGGAGGGCAGAAGACAAGAAAGTCCCAAAGGGGAAGGGATCCTATCGGACTTACAAACGAAGAATGCAACGGCTTAAAGCTGCTGCTGCATATGAAAAAAAGGAGTATGAGACGATGCACATGGAAGGAGATTTTCCAGATGACTGTTCTTCGGACGAAGGAAGAATTCTGGAAAAAGTATTTTTGGCTAGGATGAAGACAGCCGAAGGAAAGAAAGAGAAGCAGCCGAAAGAAGAACGAGATCGAATGAAAAACAAGACCGAATTTCGGCCGAAAACAGCTCAGATAAAAGCTGAAAGTGAGCAGCCGAAATCGAAAGAAGAATGGAAGCCTAGACCAGTCCGAACCAGGGAATGGAAACCAAAGACAACTATCATCCCAAATAACGATTCACTCCCTGTCAGGCAGTTTAATTTCGACTTTGGGTCCAGCGCGAATATGGTGACGGTAACCACAGAAGAAAAGGAGGAATACTGGTCGGATTCTGAACCAGCTGTGGTCTTCTGTCAGAAGGAAGGGGAATACTATGGTGATGAAGAACCTATAGTGGATTTTTGTTTCGATAAACTTGAGGTATTTCGGCCGGAAGCCGAAATAGAGAAATCAATCGAAGAAGGATACAAAGCATTTGTTCCAGAAGCTTAACCAGGCACGATTTTGCCTCCAACTGCGAAAATGTCTCAGCATGTGAGGCCTTTATACGTCAGAGGTTGGGTCAATGGAAGACCACTCAGAAGAATGTTTATCGACGGTGGAGCCACTGTTAATATCATGCCGTTATCCACATTGACAAAGATAGGCCGTTCGAAGGAAGATCTACTCCCTACACGGATGAAAGTATTGAGTTTTGTGGGAGCCCAAACCGCGGCCGAAGGATGTATTCTCGTGGACGTAACGGTCGGAACGATCTCGATTCCGACCATGTTCTTTGTGGTAGATGCAGAAGTTCCGTATGCGGCCCTTTTAGGCCGGTGCTGGATACATACGTCTCGTTGTTTGCCGTCAACGCTGCACCAGAAAGTATGGTTCTGGAAAAAGGATGTCACAGTTGAAGAAGTGGAATGAGACCAACCTCCGTTTCCAGTCAGTTCAGCCGGCCGAATTGATGCGGTGTTATACGAAGAACCCATACAGCCATTCCTAGCGGTGGTAGGGGATCGGTACCCGCAGGTGGTCGAGTGTGATTGGACAGATTTGGGGTTTGAGATCAGATATCAGGCCGATGAACGGCCAGTCGAAAAAGAAAGTAAATGATGGATGCACAACCGAATCAAGCGATCGAGTTCGAATCGGCCGAACTCGGAGTTTCAGACGACAAAACAGGATGGAGCGACTTAATAGATGCAATTCCAAAACGAACACCGAATTTCAAAGCTCAAGACCCTTTGAAAATGGTCAATGTTGGTACAGACGAGCACCCGAGGGAGATCCCGTTGAGTGCAAATCTAGATCAGCAGATGACGAGCCGATTCAAGGAGGTCCTAATCGAGTTCAAGGATTGTTTCGCATGGGATTATACAGAGATGCCAGGATTGGAGCGATCGATTGTGGAGCATAGATTGCCTATCAAAGAAGGGTTCAGGCCGCATAAACAGCCGGCCAGGAGGGCAGCGCCCGAAATAGTTCCTAGAATAAAAGAGGAAATAGAAAAATTATTAGCGGTCGGGTTTGTGAGGCCAGCTAAATATGTAGAGTGGTTATCGAATATTGTTCCTGTAATAAAAAAGAATGGGAAGTTGAGAGTTTGCATCGATTTCAGAAATCTTAATATAGCCACTCCTAAAGATGAGTATATGATGCCTATTGTTGACTTGTTGATTGATTCGGCCGCAAAACAGGGAATGTTGTCCTTCATGGATGGATATTCAGGATACAACCAAATTTTTATGGCCGAAGAAGATATTCACAAGACTGCATTTCGGTGCCCTGGTGCTATAGGGATATACGAATGGGTAGTAATGCCATTCGGTTTGAAGAATGCAGGAGCTACATACCAGAGAGCCATGAACTATGTTTTCCATGACCTCATAGGGGATTGTGTTGAAGTTTATATCGACGACGTCATGGTCAGATCCAAAGATATCGAAAGCCACTTGAACGATTTGCGAAAGGTGTTCATGAGGATGAGACTGCACGGAGTCAAGATGAATCCAGCCAAGTGTGCTTTCGGAGTACAGGCAGGAAATTTTCTCGGGTTCCTGGTACATAACAAAGGTATAGAAGTTGATGCAAACAAGACCAGGGCCATTCAAGAAGCCAAACCTCCTCATGATAAGAAGAGTTTGCAGAAATTTCTCGGAAAGATCGGTTTCTTGAGACGATTCTTGGCAAATGCGGCCGGAAAGTCGAAACCACTAACCGATTTATTAAGGTTGAAAAAGGAAGAGGAGTTCAAATGGGGAGTCGACCAACAAAAAGCCTTCGAACAGTTAAAACAGGATTTGATGAATCCACCTGTGTTGGTTCCTCCGATTTTAGGACGGCCATTGAAGTTGTATATAGCAGCGGCCGAAGAGTCTATTGGAGCATTATTAGCACAAGAAGACGATGAAGGAAGAGATCGGGCCATTTACTATCTAAGCCGAATCCTAAGGGACGCCGAAGTAAGGTACTCGCCGATTCATAAATTATGTTTAAGTCTTTATCATGCATGCCAGAAATTAGAATACTATATTCAACCGAGGCAAGTGATAGTGGTGGCTTCGGTTGACATAGTCAAGATTATGATGAATGATCCGGTCAGTAGCCGAAGAATGGCCAAATGGGCCATGAAGTTAAATGCATACGATTTGAGGTATCAACCTTTGAGGGCTATGAAAGGACAGATTGTAGCCGATTTTCTGGCTGATCATGCGATACATCCGATGACCGATGACGTCGATCATCAAGATCGGCCGAAAGAAGTCGGTAAGATAGGAATTGTATACTTGCAACCATGGGTGATGATGTTTGATGGTTCTAAAGCCGCTTCAGGAGTCGGAGCAGGGTTTACCCTACAAACACCGGAGGGCAAGGTATACAAGTATTTCGTGCAATTGCCAGAGTCATATACGAATAATCAAGCTGAATACAAAGCGTTGATTTCGGGATTACAACGGTTGATAGAGGAAAGAGTCAAGGCAATCATTATCAGAGGGGACTCACAAGTAGTTGTTCAACAACTATTAGGCGATTTTTCGGTTAAGAGTTCTCAGTTGATTAGATTGTACGAAGAAGCGGTTAATTTGTTAGAAGAATTCAATGAGGTATATATTGAATATATCCCAAGGGAAAAGAACGAAGTAGCCAATGAATTGGCTCAACACGCAGCTAGATATCGGCTAATGCCGATAGCAGGAAATGTGGAAGTACATTTGGCCAAAACAGAGAAGGCCGAATGGATAAAGAAGATAGCACAGACACTAGAAGATCCTTCGGAGGCTAATCCAGCTGAAAAGCGGAAAGCAATGGATTACGTCATAGTAGGAGGATTATTATTCAAGCGTGCGATTGATGGGGTATTGCTCAGATGTGTCGGAGAAGAAGATGCCAGAAGGGTAATGGGAGAGGTTCATGAAGGAATATGTGGCGCACATCGGGCAGGAAAATCGATGAAGTGGAGTATTATTCGGCTGGGATATTATTGGCCGAATATGGGTATTGATTGTGAAAAATATGCGAGAGGATGCAGCGAATGTCAGAAACATGGGCCGATTCAGAAGTTGCCGGCCGAAGAATTACACATAATGATCAAACCATGGCCGTTTCGAGGATGGGCCATGGACATCATAGGAAAAGTTCATCCCTCTTCGTCTAAAAGACATGAGTTCGTGCTAGTGGCAACAGATTATTTCACGAAATGGGCCGAAGCTCAGGCGTATGTCAGTATTTCACAAGAAGAGGTGATCGAGTTTATCAAGAGACAATTGATTTATAGATTCGGGATCCCACAGACGATTCTAACAGATAGAGGAACTGTATTTGTGGGAGAAAAAGTCAAGGCCTTTGCAAATGAATACGGAATAAAAATCGTGCATTCGTCACCATATTACCCACAAGGAAATGGACAAGCAGAGGCCACAAACAAACAGCTAATAGGAATTATAAAGAAAATGATCGAAGACCAACCAATAAAGTGGCATGAAAAGCTGTCAAAGGCATTATGGGCTTATCGAAATGCTAAAACTTCAGCCACTGGGTTTACACCATTTCGGCTGACTTATGGAATGGACGCAGTGTTGCCAGCCGAAATAACAGTGCCGACTTTGAGAACAAACCAAGCGGATTCGATGTCGGCCGAACAGTATGATTGAGCGATGAAAGATGAGTTATTGGAAATTAACTCCAATCGGATGCAAGCCTTTGAGAATTTGCGGAAAAACAAAGATATAGTGGCCGATTGGTACAATAAGCGAATTCGTCTTAAGCGGTTTGAAGTTGGAGACTTAGTTTGGAAAGTTATATGGCCTCCCAAGCAGAAGGATGGCCGATTAGGTAAATGGAGCCCCAATTGGGAGGGACCGTTTATTGTTCAGACGAAATTACCGAATGGAGCATACATATTGGTGGACGAAAATGGTGAGCAGATGTCAAATCCAGTAAATGCAAGATACATGAAGAAATATTATCCATCAGTTTGGGATTAAACGATAAGTAAGCAGAAAATAAAGATTTTATTGCATGAACGAATAAGTACAAAGAGGGTGCTACTTCGGCCGAAAGCGGCGTCGATAGCCCGAAATTACAATATACAAGGGAAACGTCCTATACTAAGCAGGCATATACAAGGGAAAGGTCCTTGAAAGACACTCAGCCTTGTAGAAATGCCGCTAAAACTATCGGCAAGACAGAAACAGGGCACAGTTGCTTGCCCCAGAACAGTATTGCCGATTTAGGTCCGACCACCGAACTTCTACTCTTGGATACGATAGAACGAAGAGTACAACGTCCCAGAGGTAGAAGTCAAACTCGGGTACAGCATCCGCACGACCTCAGACAGAAGAAGGAGGAGTGCAGCGAGGCAGTCACCCAAAGACGGTGGAAGGGGGAAAGGATGGAGGAATAACTAAGGGTAGTTATTCCCCCCATTAGACAAGGTCCGACAGGATATGCAACCGCAAAGTCGAAAAGAGATATGTCCGCATAGCCGTCGAGACCTTCATTTGGAATAACAGATAAAGATCCTCGCCCATACGAACATGGTGGAAAGGGCATTAGTTGAACTCGTGTCGCACAAGCGAAAGGTTTTCATACCACGTCTGGAAATCCTTGCATAAGAATGCTTGTCAAAGACCATGGAGGAACTGGAAACAGGGAGTCGAGCAAGGGAAAAAAGAAAGCCATATTGTTATAAGGAAGAAAGAAGTGATAGATAAGCATCAACAATGCCGGGTATTTATAGGAAGGGATAAGTGCTCGGCAAAAGAAATGGTCAATGTTAAATGTTATTTAAGGGAAAACGTTACAGCTGATTCCCGGAAAAAGTTGCTAACATTCAGAAATTAGCAATAAAGGAGACCGAAAATAATGGAATTAACGGGATACGAATCGCATTGCAGAGGATACAAAAGATACGAATCTAAGTACAATGTGTCGGCCAACATGGTTCAAAAAGGGCCGATTACAGCTGTCAAAAAAAAAAGTGACCGAAATTCACACTTGATAAAAGATAGGTCAAAACACAAAGTTGATATACAAAAGCAAATTAATGGTCTTCCTGGTCATCAAAGGGAACAACATCATCTAAGCCTCGCGAAGCAGCGATAGTAGGATTAACCGAAGATGTCATCGGATTCGGACTTGCTGAAGAAGAAGGACCAGCGACGTCACCAGAAGGGATGCGAACGGTGGATGAACCAGCACCACAGGAAGTACCAGGTTTCCCTAGAAAAAAAAAAGGGGGAAAAATAAGTAAGAGAGCATAAAGAAGAATCACAACAAGAAATGGAGGAGAACAGAGTACCTGAAGGAATGGTTGACAAAGGTGGGTTATCGCCCGAATGGGAGGACTCTATCTCGGTAGGATCCAAAGGAAATAAAACATGTGGAGAAGAGACATGAACAACACTTTGCCCACCAAGGCTTTTGATGGCCGAATCCAGCTGACCGACTAGAGACTGGGTTTCGGCCCATTTTTCTTGGAAAGTACCAAGAATGAAATCGTTGAAACTGATCCGCATGGCTAGATAAGAAGCATCCTGTTGAGAATCCAAGATTTTGGCCTTGGGAGCCTCGGCCGATTGACGAAGGGCTTTGATTGACCGTTTCAGATCGGCCGATTTTCGCTTAGTTTGAGCTAAAATCAATTCCAAATCCTTCTCTTGTCGTTGGAGCTTGGCTATTTCAGACCGAATCGAAGAAAGGTCCTCGGACTGTTTATGTTCCTGAGATTCCACCTCGGATAGCTTATTCATCTGAGTCCGATACTCTACGGAATAGTTATCAAAAATGGCTCGTGAAGAAGCCGCAGCTTCACGCTCGGCGGCAAGTTTGTTCCGCATTGTCAAATGAGCCATGAGTTCCTGATCCATTGAGAGGACAGACTTCGTAATCATCTGAAGAGTGCCATTTAGATTCAGAGACACCATCTCGTCATGAAATTGTTGCTCAAGATGAGACAAGAGAATGAGGATCGGCTTAGGATTGACAAACTCCACATCAGATTGCCGGCCAATTAGATTACACAGCCTGGCCAAACAATCGCCAAGGTGAACAGAAAGATCCGATGGACGAGAAACTAGAGAGACAGGAGAAAAGAAATCGTCCAAAACATGCCGATCAGGAAATGGTGATAAAGGGACCTGATCGGCGGGGGCTTCATCAACAATCATACCACTAGATGAAGGGCCAGTCGGTTTCGGAATAATCGAAGACGAGGGTGCGACAGAGTCCGTAATAGGTTGAGGAAGATCAACCGAAGGAGGGACGAAAGGGTCGGCAAGAGTAGAACTTTCAATCAAACCCCGGGGGTTAACAGAAGAAGAACCAGCACAAACAGCCAAATTACTGGTACCACCCGATGTGCGAAATTCGGTTACAGGAGGAGCCGAAACCACAGTGGGAAGTGGAAGAACATCGGATGGTGGCAAAACTGGTGGGACCTAGCAAGAGTAAGAAAAAGAAATTAGTCGAAAGAAAGGAGCCTGGAAAAGAAAAAGAGTAGTGTAACAAACCGCAAAAAGAGTGGCAGGGATTCTGCCAAGCGGTGAACGAGATGAACGTCTTCTGGTCTGAGTAGGAGGGAGAGAGCCAATAAGGGAAGCTGAAGGCGAAACAGGCCTCTTTCGACCAGGATCAGAAGTACAAGATCGAGGGACATCTGGAGAAATCGAATGAGTAAGATGAAAAACAAAGAAACAAGCAACGACCAAAGGAAAAAGGAAAAAAAAACATACCTGGGCGAGAAGTGGAAGGCGAACCGAGGATGCGCTGAGGAGTGGAACCCGGAGATGATGAAGGGAAAGAAGAGAACGCCAGAATAGGAGAAAAACCACCCCTCCGCAGAACCGAATCAAGATTAGCACTGAAGAAGGCACCAGCAACACCGTCCCACCAAGATTGAAAGCGGGAGGTAACGCATCCCGGACGAACAACAAATTTCCAAACCTTAAAAGAGATTAAACGTTTATGATAAAGGGAGCATTGCTGACGGCTGGCAGAAGCAGAAAGGCGTTTACCGGCTCTAAGAGCTTCCACTAAGTCTTGACCGAAGCCGAATTGACGGCTGACCAAATGGGGATTGTAGACTTCGAAAGGAATAGCAGACTTAGCAGATACGAATGTGGAACCATTAAAGATCGGACGGGGTAATATACACCTATTCCAGATTTGGGCAAGAGCTAAAGGAAGGGAAGCCCCGAAGGGGGAAGTAGCAATCTCCCTAACCCAAGCAAAGTCAGTTTTCCGATAATGATAATGGGAAAAGGATTGTTCAGCAGTTCGACCCAAGAAATAGTTGATCCAATGAGGAATCGACAAGGGAGGAAGGGATGCTCTAAGGAGATCAGGAGCGATAAAACGATTAGGACAAATATCATGGGGAGGAAAGTGAGAAATGTCACGAAAGTGCCAAACCAACCACAAATGGAGGAACCATAAAGGACCACGGGCTTTATCGGACGAACCTTTTTCCCAACCCGACACAGTAGCCGAAATACCTACATATAAATGAGCAAGGAAGAAATCAGCTAAGGGCAGAGTCACATGGTTAATAAGCGCCGAAGCCAGAGAGTGCGTTTCGAGGAGAACACCCTTAGAAGGAACACACCAGAAGAATTTCGTAAGGAAGTACATCATGAAAGCTAGAGGTTCTGAAGGATGTGGAGCAGGCGAAACAGGATCACTCTGATGAGAAATGATCCAATTGGCAAAAGAATCGCCAGAAGAAAAGCCGATATTCTTCTCCTTGGGCAACGACATGATGGCAAGGTTGTCCCCACGAACAGAGAGGCCTAGGAGGAGTTTCACGTCCTGAATAGTGGGAGTCATCATCCCCCAAGGGAAGCAAAAACAGTTTACGGAAGGATTCCAAAAACAAAGAAGGGCTTGAATAGGACGAAGATCTGTGGGAAGTGGCAAGGTACTAAGAGAAATCATACGATGAATATACGATTTATTCCAAGAGTCGTAACAATGGGGTTCAATATGATGGTACCACGCCACATAATCGGGAAAGGCTGAAGACCAATTAGCGAAAGATGAAGGGAAAAGCTTGGAAGAGAAACAGGGTTCATACAGAAGAACAGAACGATTATCAAAAATCCGAGCAGTACATTCATCAATATCCTCAGGAATGCCCAACGGACCTAAGGAGTAGAAGCCCTCAGGCAGGAGACGAACTGCGGAGTGAGGAGCGAAAGAGTTTTCAACTTTGAGAAGGTCAGCAGAAAGAGCAGTAACAGGGGCAGGGAGATCCTCCATTGGAGAAGGCGGAAAGAGAGAAAGAAAGAGGAGAAGTTAGAAAGGCAGTTCACTCTAAAGACGTGGTAGGCTACGTAAATAGAGGAATGATGGAGAGTACCCTCGAGAAGAAGAAAATAACCGCCAAAACAAAAAGAGGAAAGGGAGATTACTTGGGCTCCTTCTCCTAGAAAAGAAATTCGCCCAAGTAAGGAGGGCATCTGTTGGGGCCATACGAAATGATGGGCCGCGAAGAGCTATTGGGCCATAAAAGATGGGCCGAAAAGAGACTTTCAAAGAAGATCGAGTTGGAGATCCATTGGGCCGAAGAATGAAAAGAGAACGATCCGGAGCGGCAGAAGAAGCCCGAAAGGAAGAAAGCTTCAGAGGGAAGGATTTCGGCCGAAATGACATCAACTCAGCCGATTGAAGTAAACAGTGGAATCGGCTTAAGGGAGTCGGCCGGAGAGCGGTTATTTCAGCTCCGGCTATAAATAGGGGTCGACACACACAAAATCAGGGAGATCAATCCAACCCCCAAATTCCTTTTATCAAATTTAATTCCTTGTTATCTTTAGTGCTTTCCTTTACAGCTTTCCTTAGAATCTAGCTTAGTTTATAGCGGTTACCTTTTCCAAATCCACCGTTGTTTCTTAGCAACTGGTAGTTTGGTTCCTTGTTCTTGGTGAATTCCGCCGTTGTTTCTTAACAACAGGTAGATTCCCCGTTGTAGCTTGTTGTTTTTGATCAATTTAAAAAAGATTCAGTCAATTGTGGGCGCATTATTGTTGATCCGGACCCGTAATCGGTTTGATCCTTTTCCGATAGCCTCCCTTGAGGAGAAAAAGGTCCTTGGCTCAACCCAAGCCAAACAGTACTTATTATTATTATTTATTTATTTTTTTTTTGTGGAGCTGACCAAAAAGGTGATGGTAGTCCATGTTACACAAATTATAAAGAAATAAAAAGGAGAATTAGGAGGTCATGTGGAGAATCGAACCCCAAACCCTAGGGTTGGAAGCATGGACTTGACCGATTGGGTCAAAATAGAGAGTTAACTATATAAATTCTGAATTACTCTAGGGAAATGAAATCTGGGCCAAGAAAGTCCAATCTATTTTAAAGGGCCATAGACTAGGCCATAATTGTAAACAGCCTGTTTTGTTTCTGTGAGTATATTTTGGTTCTCACCTTTTTGCACAAGAATGGCATGATTTCATTCGGCCCATTTAACTATAACGGCCCACTTAACTGCAACAGCTAGTTTCTTGTGGAATGAAGTATAGTCATTGTTGAAACTTGAAACATTGTCTTATGCTTTTGCCTGTGCTCGATCATCTACCCTATTTTATCAATTATGTATGATCATGTCATCTCCCACACATATCCTAACACAAAATCAATTAATCCAATGCAACAAAGAAATGATATAACTATACAAATACTATTATTTATGGTGTTCAAATATTAGGGAGGGAAACACAAATACGCATTGCCGAAACTCAAATGCCTCATCAGCCTGACAGCCTCCGCCTTGGCCCGTGGAGGGGTTTGGCAATTTGTTCTTATCATATGCGTATTAATTAATGAAAACAAGAAATATGGGCAAGGTTTACTACCCTAATTCTAATACTTCTTCCGTTTCTTTTTATTTGCCCCATTGGGTTTGTGTACTGTTCACACACACTTTGATTTAAAGTTTTATCATAGTTATGCAGGTTAAAATATAGTCAAGTGGGATCTTGTTAGATTCATCTCGTTATGTAGTTTTTAAAGATCCGTAACAAATAAAGAAAAAACAAAGGAAGTATAAGAAATCACTCAGCAGAAAGAAACTACGGTGCTAGATGGTTAAATCAGCTGCATGATAATTATTTAAATGGGTAAATTTATTAAAAAGAGAACATAAAAGAAAAAAGAAAAAAACACTTCTATAAGTTTATATATGTATTTTAAAAGTATACAATTGTTAACTTGTGAGGGATTAACTTTCAATTCGAATGAGATGAAGACTTAGCCCAAGTGGTTAAGTCCCCTTACTTCCAACGGAAGGTTGGAGGTTCGATTCCCAACCGGCCCCCTATCCCCCCGTTTTATTCCCCTTTGTAATTCTGTGGGGCTCCCACCACTCCTTTCTCAGGCCTTCAATGGCTCATCAAAAAAAAAAGAAAAAAAAAACTTTCAATTCGAATACATTAAATTAATTATTCAACTGGAGATCTGAATAGCCGATGGTAACAAAAGGATGTGCAATGGCAAAATCGAGTCAATTGCCACAAAATACAAAAGTAATAATGGCAAAACGAAAGCCAATTTGTTGTAATACTTATAAAGTAAATAACAAAGATAAGACTTATTTGCAGCAAAACGCTCATACGCGGAGGCACCCAATGGTGGCGGATTTCGACTTTTACCACGAGTCATGCTCCGACTTGATTCTCCGGTAGACAGATTTCTTGAAGAGAAGTTTTTTGTTTGGATTGGATTGGATTGGAGTGATTGCCCTCTTTGTGTTCAATTTCTTCCATTTTACTCTAAAAAAAACCCATTGGACGTGGATGTGTCCCTTTTGCGGAACCGCTATCATTCTATGGGGCACTTTGGCTGTTCCTTCTTCATCGTGCATCTTTCCCTTACCTAAATCTGCACTACTCCCTTTCACGTGGATCCATGTGGAATGGTTTCCTACCCGGGGGTTCTCTTTTCCATGGGTTGTGCAGATTTCGCTTTGGGCCCTGATTTCAATGGGCCATCTCTACTTCAAAGGCCTAGTGTCAACAAAAGTTTCCAATAATGAGGAATCATTTGCCATTGCTCAAGAGGAATTTGTAGTTGCTCTTTAAGCCACTTTGCCAATTTAGGCCTAACCATTCATAGTCCCTAAGCTGCAACCCAATGATGCTTAGACTATCCCTCGGTCGCTCATCCACAGTACGACGTATCTTTCATGGTCCAATAGCATTTTGCCGTTATTTTGAAAGCATGGGGGTGATGTCACCACAAAGTTTTTGAATTTATTGGCTTTTCAATCAACATTTATCTATTCACACATTTCTTCCTTCAAGAACAAACTTTCTACAATATCCCTTCGTCTTCATCTTAGTTTTCTTCTTTCCTTTAGCAACATCTCCCCAATCTCTCCATTCGCCTTCAATAATGGCATCCATTGTTGTTTCTGATATAATCCAAAAACATTCGCTGGCATCATCACCCTTATTGTGTGTCACGAAGTCCTTTTTCTATGCAAAGATATCAGTACCACCATATGCTACGCGATCTCTCTCATCATTGCCTAGTGCCTCTCTCACGTTAGTGGAAGCAGAAACACGCATGTGAATGTCACCCCACACTACGCCCCTTCAATCATATACAAGACCTCGTGCATCGTGCATTGTTCCCCTTCTGCATCCCCAATACCATCTACCCAGGGATGCCGAACAACATGTGCGTCACAACTCTCATATCTCACACATTTTTCTCATTTCTCGTCTATCGAACTGTATGGGACACTTAATAAATACATTACTTGACCTGACCGCCCGGGAGAGATCTGGCATGTTGATTCCCGTCGCCCTGTCATCGGCCCTACGAGAAACATCACTTTCTCCTATGCTGAATGACATTACATCCAACCCTAATGCCCAACTCCTCGTCCTCTACTTAGCTCCAGCTCGGAAAAACCTTTTACTGCAGACGATAACCCTGCCCCAGTACTTTTGCCTTGCAGACGTTACCTCGGATAGATTTTCTGAGTTCCTAAGCACCTCTAGTGCTGCTCATTTTTTATATAAATGGAGTTCAATACTAGGAGTGTTTGCTAGATCACACAATGTAAGGCCCGACTCTGATACCAATTGTCACAAGGTCCCTTTTTATGCCGAGATACGGGTATCACCCCATGCTAGGTGACCTTTATCGTCATATCCAGGGCCTCTCTCACGTAGATGCAAGTGGGAGCACGTATGGAAATGCAAGTGGGAGCACGTATGTTAAAAATAATTTCATAATTATTTTTAACATATAATCAACCCATCAAACTAAAGTTTGGATTCATAATATTCAATTTCACATAATAATGTTCAATAATTCATGTAACATAATAAAATATAATATGTAAAATCTTAAATATAATATATAATTAAAATGAAGTATTTAATAAATAATATATAAAATATATCGCGGACGGGCTGAGGCGGGGATTACTTCTCCTGTCCCCGAAAAAATTCTCGATCTCTGGCCCATCCTCCTCCTGAAAACCGAACTGAAATTTTGGTTTTTGGACCGTCGGGTTTTTTTTTTTTTTTTTTTTTTTTTTAAACATCCCTAGACAATACAATGAGTATGTGAGAGCTGAGGGAGACCTATTTTTCACCACATATGGGCTTTTCCTCCTGATGCGGTGAAACTTCTTCTTGTGGCTGACGAGTCTAGCACTTGGTTTCCTCGAAACTAGTGTTAGCATCCTTTAGATATCTCTGCTTGTTATTTTTTTATTTATTTTTTTCTATTTCTCTAGCCTGTATAAGTTGTTCCGCCAAAAAAAATTACAATGAATATGTGGCCTGGTATGAGCGGCTGAGTGGAACCTATGGTCTCCGATGGGAAGATCTGAGAAACGATTTTGCTATACGCCTCTCTGCGTGGGCTCAATATGAGGTCGACCATCCCTTTCTTCTATCAATGGGGGGTTCTGAATCCATTTTGCTACCCGAATACTGGACAAGTTACTTGGCTAATGGTTCTGTCTTTATTCCCATATTTATTCTTCCTGCTATATTTGTTATCATGAAGTTATTCTTTATATCTGTGTTTCTTGTGATATTATTATTATGAATTTGAATATTGCAACGATTCCAACCAAGAGGGAAATCAATTACTTAGCATCATGTTGACCCCTACATGCTATTTCCTTTTTCTTCCTTTCTTTCTTTCTTTCTTCTTCTTCTTCTTCTTCTTCTTCTTCTTTTTTTTTTTTTTTCCTTTGTTTGTTTGTTCTATGCATGACGAGGCATCTGAGGTAGGATGAGTGATCATCTAGGGTGTCGATCATGCTAGTGTAGTATGTAGATAACTTTTATTTGTTGTACATAGGCTTGCCACCATACCTGGTTTCAGACTATGAATCCTGTCTGGTTGTAGTACTTGTTATGTGCATGTCTATGTATTCTATCTTACAGCGAGCATACTTACTTGTTACTGTTTCTTCTAATCGAAAATATTTAGTGAAGAAATTAGAATCTTATATGATATGTGGTTGAGTCTTACCTGCTTTATATTCGTAAGCCTAAATTAACTGGTCAATAATTTAGAATAACCAGTACGGCATGACAATTTATTTTCGAGACGAGTGGTTACAACTTACAACTATCAATTAATTACTAGATATTGTAATCAATCATAATAAAATAATTGCTCTTTTGTATTATTATTTGATATTTTATGATTTCTGGTGCGTCATTAGTATCAATTTTTTATTGTGTATTTTCAATTTGTTAAATAGTATCATTTTGGTGAATTTTATCAAAAGGGACAATTCAATATATATATATACTAGTAAATTTTCGTTGTGCGATGCACAACATAATTTGGAGATACAACTGCCCGTGTGGAAAAAAAATATTCCTTATATTGTCGTTACAATGTCCTATAAATATTATAATATCCTTTGAAAGAGGTTTAGTTGTTAGTTAATGTTATAAGAGTAAGACTGTTACAGTTCAGATTATGAGGACGAATATTATTTTCATTGACATGGGACTGTTTGTTTCTTTAATAAGAAAAAAACATGATAATACAAAATAAATGAATTGGCGTTTTGTATAAAGTTGATTCTCTTCTGCAAACTATAAATTTTTATGATTGAATTTTTTAAAAAAAAATATATATCTCTTTTTAATTTTATATTTAATATATGGACAAATTGGGTGATGTAAGAAAGGAACTGTGGTCACTTGTGAATTTTGATATTTGTGAATTTGGCATCTTTCAATTTTCCAGGTTTGGCAAAGTTTTGGCCTAACAATTCCAGTGTTCACTATACATGGATGCTTGTGAGATTGAGGCAAATTTGCTCTATTGGAGAGCCAAAAGTAAGGGACTTCAAACTCCCAGATATGTTATTTTTTGTGACAGTGCTTCTGGTGCTTATTTTGAAATGTAATTTATATATTTATAAATAAATGTAGTAACATGTATGTGCTTTCGCAGAAGCTCACATTTATGTAGGCACACATATATTGAGATTGTAATGGGTAGTATCAGATTATTATACGTTAGTGTTATTTAAAGAATTCTTCTTTTTTATTACATCATGCCTCAAAACTTGAAAAAGGTGGAAAAGACCTATGGAAATTATTTAGTGGCAAGAACAATTTTAACTTTTTTGTTAAAGGAGAAAAACAATTTAAACGCCAGCTGGTAAGAAACAAGTAATGTAAATGAACAGATCACTATATAAGAAAGTAGTAATACTGAAGGAGTTGGGAAACCATGGCAAAAGACATACAAGAGCAAAACAAACATCATTAATATGTGTAAGGAGCACAAGGAGTTAGGGGAAAATGCCAGAAGGTAGGGGAAAAGAAATCAAATATGGCCAGCAGTACAAAGGCAAATACATAACCCAGAACATGAATATGGTAGGCGATGCGATGTATGAAGTCATGGTGAAGGTGGGCTGTCAGGGAAGTTGGAGTTGATTACATCTGCTTGGAACAAGAAATCGGTACGTTGTCTATTACGGAGGACCTGGATTCATTGCCAAAGCGCACGTATACTCGCTCTTTTGAATCTAAGCGATTATGTTTCCAAAAAGCAAGAGGAATAGTCTGTATAGAATGGAGCATGTTATTGATATACATATAAAAAAAATTGCAGTTTAAGTATATGATTTGTTAGAGACAAGGTCTACCAAAGTCTTTTTGTGAGAAGGCACGACGTGGAATTCGAACGAATCAAAATTGTCGTCGGCGTCGGCGTCGGAGGTAATAGAGATTATATCAATGTCATGTTCAGAATCAGAAATGACATCAGTACCTGGATCTGGGAAAAAAACAAATGGAATTGGTTTTCAGTAGTAAGAACAGAATAAGTAAATGTACATGAGATTTCATGACCTGAGGAATTGTAACTGGTGTTGGCCGAGTCAGTGGAGTGTACAGAGACAATGATGGTTGAGTCGCTGGCTGCATCCATAATGAGTTATTTTTTTGTAGCTGCAAAAAAACAATGGAGATTTTTTTTAGTGAACAAGGGAGATTTTTTTTTGTTTGGGCAGATTGATTCAAAGAGCATTACAATGGTAAATTATTCTGTAATATGCCAGTCGACCTGGAATAGAAGCTCATTTTACTAAAATACTATCAATGGCTTTCTTCATATTAGCTGAACAGTATAGTTTCTATATTCCTACTGGATATGCTAAAATAACGATTGGCTATACTCATTAACCAAAGAATGGTAATATAAGATGCCAATACATTGTAGAGGGTGATGCCATCTCTTTATTCCAAGATAAGAAACTGTTATTCTGGAATTGTAGAGTGTAAATGGTATATCAAGTATAATTTTGTCACTACAAATGGATGAAGTTGGTGTAGTTGATCGTCAGCATAGAAGTATGAATCAGCATGAGAGACAACACTTAAACAAAGATAATGATATGCATAAAATAGTTATTTGAAAGGAGGTTTATACGGAGCAAAGGTATGCATAAAATAATGATATGCATCAGAGACATCACCTAAGCAAAGATAATGATATGTACAGGAGTATATATGAAGCAAAGATAGTTATTTGAAAGGAGGTTTATACAGAGCAGGTAAATGAGAGAGTTTTTTAGAGAACAACAATTTCATTCAAGAAAAGCAAGGTATGATTATAGAGCCACATCTGAATATGCATAAAATATATTCGATGTTAGAAAATTGGAATATGTATTTGCACAGAATCGAACTATTATAATTCAACCTGTGTTTTGAGATAATCTAAAACCGAAAGCATAAGTGCAGTTTCAAATATAATGAATTGTTCCGAGAGAATGTAAGTAAAGGCTGCAACAGAACATAGTTCCAACTATTTTTAATGTTTTCGAGCTGTTTGATCCCAGTTAATTTCTTGCAGCTTATATTTCAGTACCTCCAAATTAATGAATCTTTCTAAAATGCTTCCTGGTAATGGGATGAATTGGTCGATTAGATTTCCTTCAAGTTCTAATTGCACCAAGTTACTACACATGTAATGGACCAGCTAATTTTGAATGGAGAAAAGACCAACAGGGTTGTTTTCCGTACCCATACATAGGAACATAAATAGCGGGAGATGGCAAAGCAAATTAAGCTATCACATTTTAGTCGTAAAGTAGAGATGGAAAATAGCATCACCGGGAGGGATTTTTTCATAGGTCAGTGAATAGTAGAAGTTAAAAACAAGGGGATGGCGAGTAGTTGATAAGAGGGAGCAGCATAAGAATAACTAAAAATAGTTAAGTAATAACATGCCTGATTCTTCTGTTTTAATTTCGAAGGTTAACTGCTTAGAAGTTTTTGCACATAATGATATTGTGCAAAAGGCCGGAATTGTAAGTCATTATTTCATATACTTTGATCAATTCAATCACTTATTATATGTTCTTAGCCTGCAATTTAAAAGGAATGTAGGAATGAAGTGGTAGCATTTTCACAAACACATTGAATGCATAATGAGAGAACGAAATTTATAGGGGGGAGATAGAATGGGACGAGCAGTATGCAAGTAAACCTTTAATCAAAAGAATTGGGATGGATTGATGGCAAATGATTGAAGAACGAAAGGGGTAAATATTTTTATTTATGTTCCTGCTATGCAAATCCTAATTTCGTTCTTTTTCTCCATGGAAAGGAAGGGGAAACTTGCAAGATTTACAATTAACACACAATTGTAATTTTTATTTATGTTCAATTTTAGCTATTAACTTTATCAAATAGTAGTAGTATTTTTTTAAAGTATGAATTTTTTTTTAGATGAAAAGGAATAGAGTCTATTTACACAACAAAAAAAATGATCTTAACTAATATCATTCTGAATTCGACTGAGAAATAACTATTTGGTAGTCTCTTTTAAATATTGGACTGACTCCACAATTAAAATAGTTATGGAATCGTTATGCCTATATAGTTATTGAATCATCTTGGCTAATTTTGTTTTGAGTTTTTTTGCCTTAATATAATACAATAATTTAATATATACTTCCTCCGTTTTTTTATTTGCTACGAAAGTATTGCACACAGAGTACAATACACATTTTAAATCATTAATAACTCAAATTTGGTACATGTAAAAATTCAAAAAATTGGATATTTATAAAGTAGATGACGATACGAATGTAACAAGATTTCAC